>JAJAGP010001845.1:0-154122 GCA_025084515.1 Ancistrus triradiatus | reverse complement strand
GAGCCAAAAATGACCTGAACAGGTCTGGGAGGTTCTGCCACTTAAACTTCTGTTCTGCATAATCATAGTTTATTAACTAGGACAGTTTTTACCTTCCATCCAGGTAAATGCAGTGCTGACAATAAATGTCATGTATTTAAAGGGTGCCAATACTTCTGGAACTAAGTTCGAACTTAAAACTGGTGAGCTGGAATACTAGAGCCAACACAAACTTAAAACTCAATTAAAATGTTATTATTTAAGGTTAAAAAGTAAAGATCAACAGGATTGAAAATATTGCTTTAATTCTAACTGGAAAAAAAGTAAAACGTATTCATTTCCATTAAAATGTGTCCATTTTTCCCCAAAACAAGAAAACTTCATGGATCCTGTTTGGCTGAAGAAAGGTTCCATTTCTGTTTACTTTAGTCACAGACTTTTAATGATCCATTTAAACAGGTTTTGCAAGCGTGGCAATGTCACAGCATGCCGCATGCACACACACATTCCGCCCTAATGATCAGACCGAAGGAAAACACAACCCTACTGTAACCCCGGAGCGAAAACATGAAAACAATCCAAATTATAATGTAACATCAAAAAGAAATCAAATACATAGTTAAGTGAAATATACTAGAAAATACAATACAGGACAGAAAAACTAAGTAAAAATATAACAGAATAAATGTTTTAAAAGTCTGGAAAAGTAAGTGGGGAAAAAAGTGAAATAGAAAAATAAAGGAAAAGAAATAAGTTAAATAAAATAATGAATAAAAGAGAAACTTTTAAGAATTTTTAAACTAAATACAGAAAATAAATAAAATAGAAAGGAAATGAAATATATAGCTCACATAAGGTAAATTAAAAATAATAGGAACTCTATATAAAGAAAAAATGTATATAGGAAAGCAAATACCGAAAATAAAATAAGAAATAAAAGAGAACTAAAGAACACACATATTAACGCCATCCTTCACATCGAGTCCGAAACCGACGGACCGCGATGCTGCGTAACATGTTTAATCAGAGCCTGTTCTAATTTCTGTGTTAAAATCAGGCTGACCAATCAGAGCTCGGTTGCCGGGCAGAACAGCTCATTAAGAGCTTATAGGACGAGCAACAGGCTGCCTCTAAATACATGGATATTAAAGAAAAGATCTGGTGGAATAGAACTGAAAGGCTGGAGAATGATCAGTTTGATTATTTATCTAAAACACAAGCTAGAGCTTCCTGCGCTCATCTTGTTTTTGTTTTTACAAGTTCACGATGTGAAAAAGAGAAAAATCTCCAACACATTAAGAGAAGGGGAATTAAAGGAACCAAAAGCAGTCAGGGAGTTTTCAGAGGGTTAAGACAAAAAAACCGTAGCGCACTCTGTGTGAAGGTAACACTACGTTAAACATCGTGTGTGTGTGTGTGTGTGTGTGTGTGTGTGTGCACACAGGTTCGGCTGACCTACGTCCGAGTGAAGTACCTGTTCCTGACGTGGCTGGTGGTGTTTGTGGGGAGCTGGGTGGTGTACGTTCAGTACTCCTCGTACACCGAGCTCTGCAGAGCACACGAGTGCTACAGCACCATAGTGAGTGCACCTATTGTCATCCAACATTATGGACGCCGTATCGCATGACCCCTGACCCCTGTGACCTCTCTCTCTCCAGTGTAATAAGTACAGGTCGGGGGTGATCGATGGATCAGCATGTAGCAGTCTGTGTGAGAAGGGCTCGCTGTATTTCAGGAGGTGTCTCTCCACCAAGCCCAGCAGTCAGGTCAGCTGCCAGAACGTCCGTCCTCACAATGTGTGGGTTCAGGGAATCTGATTCAGTTTGATTCAGATACATAAGGATTCAGTTCAGTTTGATTCTATTTGATTCTCTCATTTGGAATCAGTTCAGTTTGAATTGATTTTATTTGATTGTCTTCCGTTTGGATTTATTTATATTTACATTTAGTCATTTAGGAGATGGCCTTGTCCAGGGCAACATACAATTGATAGAACCCAAGTAAATTGTGGGTTCAGGGCCTTGGGTTCAAGGACCAAACAGCAGCAGCAAGTTGTTGGAGGTGGGCTTTGAACCCTGGATTTCAACCACTAAGCCACCATCTTTGGTTTGGCTAATTAGATTCTGTTCTGTTAGGTGCCAGTTTGATTTGATTCTCTTTGATTTTGTTTCTGGTTAATTTGATTCTGTTCAGTTTGTTTTGATTCTGATTAATTCTGCTTTATTTGGATTCCAGTTCTGTTTGAGTCTAACTGATTCTGCTCCATTTAGATTCAGTTAAGTTTGATTCTATTTTGATACTGGTTAACTTGAATCTGTTTTGTTTGGATTCCATTCTGTTTGATTCTATTCTGTTTGGATTCACTTGAGTTTGACTTGATTAAAGAGTTTGATTCTGTTTCATTTCAATTCAGTTCAATTTGATTTCATTCTGTTCCTTTTGGATTGAGTTCAGTTTAATTTGAATTGATTCTGTTCCATTTAGATTCAGTTAAGTTTGATTGTATTTGATTCTGTTTCGCTTGGATTCGATTCAGTTTGGCTTGATTCTGTTTGATCCTGTTCCATTTTGATTCAGTTCAGTTTGATTTAATTGTATTTGATTTTGTTTCTGAGTAATTTGATTCTGTTTTGTTTGGATTCATCTCGGTTTGATTCTGTTTGGCTTTTTCATCGGTTCAGATTGGTTTGATTGTGTTTCATTCTGTTCAATTTTGATTCAGTTTGGGTAGATTCTATTTGATTTGTTTCATGCAGTTCAGTTCGTTGATTTGGTTCTATTCCGATTGGATTCGGTTCAGATGATTCTGTTAGTTTTAGGAGCAGACCGAAAGCTGAAGAATAATGATTTTTATTTTTGGAACTCCACTGCTGCATTACCTTCTTTCTTCTCTAATCTAGGACCGAATGAGTTCAGGTCTGTTTCTAGTTCTGCATTGCTTTTCGGAGACAGTGATTTCGGTGTCGGTTCTCAGGTTTACAGCACGAGTTTGGGTGACGTGGAGGCGGTGATCAAGTGCCAGCTGGGTGACGTGCTGCACTACGAGCTGGGAGAGGAACTGGAACCCAGGAAAGAGCCGGCGCTGTTTGACAAACCCACCCGAGGAACGTCTGTGGAGAAATTCAAGGAGATGGTGCACGACCACCTGAAGGTACCGACAGCAGCGGGGTCATGGGGGTTCAGGACCAGCTGACCTAAAGCTGAGTGATTTTCATTCTTTGTCTCGTGTTCAGGAGAAGGTTGGGGAACAGGCCGACCTGACCAGCCTGTTGTATCTGAGCCTGTCGTTTGCCGACGCCGATAACAACGGGCGCGTCTCTCTGGCGGAGGCCCGCTCGGCGTGGGCTCTTCTGCAGCTGGACGAGGTTTTACTCAGCGTGGTTCTGCAGGACCGAGGGCACACGCCCAAGCTGCTGGGCTTCTGCGGGGACCTGTACGTCATGGAACGGGTCGCTTACACGCCGCTGTACGGCCTAAACCTGCCGCCCGCCTTCGAGTCGTGGCTCCCGGTCACGCTGGGTCGCGCCGTGGACCACTTGTTCGCGCCGTCGTGGCCGCGCAAAGCCAAGATCTCGATCGGGCTCCTGGAGCTGGTGGAGGACGTTTTCCACGGGCTGTTTGGCTCCTTCCTGCTGTGCGACATGACCCCGGACAGCCTGGGATACACCGAGCGCTACGAGCTGCGCCTCTTGGACGGGCGCCACGTCGTCCCCGAGGAGGCCTTCGGCCAGGTCATGAGGGCCCGGGCGTGCCGGGACGACTCGGACTGCGTTTATGGCGGCGAGTGCAGGACGGCGTGCCTGGAAACTGAGCGGCGCTGTGGGGCCGAACCCACGCGGCCCAACCTGGCGCGGGCGTGCACCGCGCTGGAGGACTTCCTGCTCCAGGGGGCGCCGGCGGGCCTGCGGGACGAGCTGGAGCGCCAGCTCAAGGCCTGCATGGAGCTGAAGGGGTCGAGCGAGCAGATGGAGATGGAGCACTCGCTCATCCTCAACAACCTGAAGAAGCTGCTGTGGAAGCAGATCTCGCACACGAACGACTCCTAACGGCCACCCGGTACCAGTCTTACATTTCTTAGGGTTTACACTCGACTTCACGTCACTACTCGACCTCTCTAAACTAAAGTCGGACGATTTCACTAAAAGTAAAGGTGCACTACTTAGAATAAAGTCTCTAGGAAACAACGTCCAGTCCTGACACTCATGTCCAGCGTGTGAGCTTTTCTGTCTGCCACTAGGCACCCTCATGCTCAGCAGGGGGCGCTGCACCGTGTGCCAGCATTAAACGCTTCTGTACTCCTACCACAGTAGCTCTCCAGTCCAGCATTTCTTTCGTTCCGTTCAAAAACCTTCTCTAATCACTCCGCTCCGTCTGTTTTCGTTCGGTCCTCGACAAGGCCTTATGGAACGAATTCACGATTAGAACCGAGTACCGCTTGTAGTCATTCATAACATTACTGTTCTTATTAACGTCGTCCCGACCCTGAACATTTTTTTCAGCATTAAAATGGTTCCGAGGGGGAGAGAGAATGACAGAGGGCAAAGGAACGTGACGACGAAATAAAAACTAGTCATGGGCCGATCCGTATTTTTCTTAGATAAGAAAAATAAAAGATATTCCTTGGATTTATGTAAAATGCAAATCAGCATGCATTTTTTTCTGCATACGTTTTTAAAACTAAAAAAAAAAAAACCTTGTCCAGTGCAATTACAATAAATGACTAGAAAGAGAGGTTAAAATTGTAAATAAAACTATTTCTATTAGCTTCACCATATCTCACAACTGAGTGCAGCCATTCGCCGATGCAGCATGGTGCACTAACAGACTCCTCTGCAATTACAAGAAATTAGACGGAACAAAATATTGACAGGGTTTTCACCAAATTTAAAATAACAACGCGCTATTTGGAACTGACACTCAACATAAACCCGAGCTCACCGAGAACAGAAGCTATAAGATGCACGAGTGCGCCCTCTGGTGTTTCATAACGCATCATTCCATTTTTGCACAACGCTAGAGTTTCGTCGCGATTTTTCCTTGAACCCCTAATCAATAGTGATGATGATGCGTGTTATTTAGGACTATCTAGTCGTGGATCTAAAACGTTAGGTTTCATTAAAAGATGATGCAAACACAAACATGATGGCTTTCTATCTCAGAACATGGGACCTAAAGTGCTACCTGGGAGAGATCAAACAGTGCCGTACAGGACGGGCAGAGGGGTCAGTCTCCTTCGGATTTTAACACTATTTTAGGACTTTATCAAGTGTTTTGTATTTCTCTCAGCAGCGATCAGATTGACACTTGTGCCATCACAATATGGAAGCTGAACCCGGAGCTTACTGCTGATGTGCAAAAAATAAAAAACATGCCTTTAGTACATCATTATCACGAGAACGTACGCTTTATGAGAAGCTATTACATCATATAAGATGGTGTAACAGTACGAGAAATATCGCTATTCAGTGAAGATATGGGAAAATGAGATCTATAAAGCCTGATTAAGAGATTTTCTTTACAGTGCTAATTGTCAGCAGTAAGCTTCAGGAACATGAACCATCCATTGCTGAATGTCAGCGCTGCTGGTTAGCTGATGAATTAGAATGGTTATAGTTCTATTTTAAAACATAAATGCATGACTTTGCACATTAAAGTATTTTTGGCGCACCTGCTCGCACTTCGTTTGTTTCAACACACACACACACACACACACACACACACACCTGACCCTTCGATTCACGGAACGGACTCAGACCTCTGAAGGCGTCCTGTGTTTATCTGGCGCAGACAGCAGACCCTTCACCCTGTAACCCACGACTTGTTTATACAGCAAGTCCCGCAGGCTCTCGATCGGATCAAGATTTATTTCGTAAATATCAGCGACACATGGAGACTTTTCCCAAATCCTTTATTTGGAAAAAGGTGCACACTTTTTGGAGCAGCATCGCCCGGGGGTCAGCACGTTCACTCATCATCGGGGTCTACCCGAGCTCGGAGGAAGCTGGCCTTCTTCTGAGCCACGCGGTCCTTCCTCTGACCCAGAGTCAGCTTCTTGCGGTTCCACCTGCGACACAACACACGACGTCAGAGTCGCACAAAAAATCACAGCATGAAGTCATAATATTTTGGGAATAAAGTTGAAATCCTAATCTTTTGGTCATCATCTGGTATGGAACAGTTGCTCCTATAGGCATGGTAATGATACACCGACCCCCCCATATCCACAGAATGTTTAACTGCATGCTTGGCTTAGCACTTATTTTTGTGGAGTCCGTGCCTCGAAGGGTCAGTCCAGTAACCAAAGCCCCACACCACACGTGGCATGTTGTGTTATTCCTTGTAGAAAGGGGTCTGAGACACGTCAGACGGATTCTGATTTATTTTTGGACGAAACAGGAGTACCATACCCCCGAAATGCATTACACCGCACTATTATTTGAAAAGGGTTACGCTAGTATGAAAAATGTCAATACTGACCAACCCTATTACGTCTTTGGTAATGACACACCGAGCCCCACATCAAAAGAATGATTACCTGAATCCCTGTCAATCTGCTTCAAAAGTCAGAATTTGTGCATGCCAGATTTCTAGTAATAATTACTTTTTAGTGCTTAGCACTGTACTGTCCATTCACATGGCGTGCTTTAAAAAATCCTTACTGTCATAAAATGACTTTTTTTTTTTTTTTTTTTCAAACGTGTACCCGGAAAAATCTGGAACCAGTTCACAATTGTACTATTTTGTTACCCAACCCTCTTTGTAACCTCACTGCAGAAACTATGTTGAAGTCGGTTTGGAGAATCAATGCAACAGCAAGGTGATGGGGTGCAAAAAAATTAATTAATTAAAAAAAATTAAAAAAATTCTTTTCATTTATTTTTAAACATATTTATGATCCTAAAGTTATTCATCTGTAATGCATCTAATGGTTTGAGATTTTGCTCCTCTATAGTACCCCGTCTGTACAGTCACTGCCCTTCAAGACACTGATTTTCAGCACCCAGTCCTTATGAGAGTACTTTGGGAAAACCTTTAAAAAAAGTGCCAAAAATTTATGGAAAGCCATACTGGACACGAACACACACAATCAAAATCTCAAGTGGAGCCGACCATATCATTAGACTCAAGTCACAGCATAAATCCCGCCATAAGCTTCTCTCAGTCCCGTCTTGAAAATGTTCCGTCAGCAGTGCAGATGATCTGCACACTCGGTTCATACAGGATCATCATCAAGAAGCTCCGACTGGTACCGAAAACCGAAAGAGAGCACAGCAGGAGCACCCACCTCTTCTTCTTCACCTCCTTCTTGGGCTTCTTCTCATGCGTCGGGTTCTCGCGAATGGAAGCGTGAGCCTTCTTGTACATTTCCTCCACCTAAAAACACAAGACGATTCACCAAGAGCAACGTACCGATCGCTTAAAATACTGACGCACCAGTTAGCCGCAGGGCATTCGTACCCGCCGACAACAGACAAAAACAGCCCCGAGTGCAGTTTAATGGTCAAAGATCAGATATTATCAGCTTTTATAGTCACAATGCTGCAACGTGATAGTTTTGGAACAATGCAGGTTAAAAACCAAGCAATGGAGAAACAAGAACTCTGTTTTTGTACTGCAGCACTCGAGTTAAGGGCCTCCTGCTTCTGAAATAGCGGCTCAAGTCGCAATTCTGTTGCACTGTCACAATAAAGACAGTTTCTCACTCTGTAAATGCTCAATTATCCACTCTACAATGAAAAGATTTTACCCATCTTACTAAATGGTGGCCTAAGACTTTTGCACTCTATACAAATTAAAAGCTTGACTTGAAACGAAGCGAACATCTTACCGAATCGGGGGTGACGCCGTTCTTGACGAAGCGGGGAGAACTGCTTCTTGTAGGCCTCCTCATCCTCCTCCATCAGTTGACTCATGTACTCGGAGATGTTCACGCCCAGGATGTGCTTTCCTGTGGACCTCGGCGCTAAACTCTTTGCTCTCGGAGTCGTACCCCGGAAACCGCTTAGTGCTGAGGGACAGTTAGAGAGGATACCGATTAGGGACGTCCCGATCCCATCCACAGCATCAATATGGGGCTGACAGGCCTTTTTTTGAAAGAACAACACCCTATGACCGCCTATGTCCTTGGTAATGACACACCGAGCCCCACATCCAAAGAATTAGTCAGAATTTGTGTGCATGCCAGATCTCTAGTAATAATTACTTTTAGTGCTTAGCCACTGTACTGTCCATTCACATGGCATGCTTTAAAAAAAAATCTCACCGTCTTAAAATTAATTTTTTTTTTTTTTTTTTTTATGTACCTGGAAATCTGGACCAGTTTGGAATTGTAATGTTTTGTTACCCAAGCCTCTTTGTAACCTCAGTTTAAAAAAAGCCTTTTTTTTTTAAAGAAGAAAACATTTTAAGACAGGGTACAACTACAATCTCTGCTCCTGTAGATGGCGCAGTACAGCGTTTTGACTCAGTTTCTTATGTTTTCCCTTTCTTCTATTACTAAACGGACTTTTGGTTCCAAACCAATTTATTTTTGGTCAAAATACACCAGAATGGAGCCCAAGGGCAACAAAGACAAAAAAAGTGATGTATTTACAAAGATAAGTGGCAACAACTCCATTGTGAAGATATTATTCACTCTATGTCACTAATGATATGAATGGAGCTCCACTGAACTGACCTGTGTGGGATGGACAGGCCTCCATCCACTGCTCCTTTGAGGGCACCGAACACTTTATTTCCCGTGGTGGTCCTGGTGAGGCCGGCGTCCAGGTAGCACGCGAACGCTCCCGGCTGCCCGTCGATGCTCTCCACGTTGAACTCCTCACCGGTCACCTCCACCTGACCCTCGTACACCTTATCCAGACCAAACTTGTTCAGCAGCTACGGAGGAACAGAGGTCGGTAATAACTCAGCGGCCACTTTATTAGGTACACCGGTTCAACCGATTGAAGCGCAGATATCTAATCGGCCAGTCATGATCGAGAGCTGCTGAATCAAAGCGAGCATCAGAACGGGGAAGAAAGGTGATTTAAGTGACTTTGAACATGGCATTTCAGAAAGTACTGATCTAGTGGGATTTTCACACACAGCGCCACCTCTAGGGTTTAACAGAGAATGGTCCGATAAAGAAAATATCCAGTGAGGGCAGTTCTCTGGGTGAAAATGCCTTGTCGAAGCTGAGAGGTAACAGTAACTCAAAATAGCCACTCGAACCTTGAAGCAGATGGGCTACAGGAGCAGAACACCACCCCGGGTGCCCCTCCTGTCTGCTAAGAAGAGGAAACTGAAGCTACATTAATCCTAAACCCAACATGTATCAATCAACATGTTGATTTAATGGTGTTTTTATCTTGGCACATTTTGGGCCAAATAATACCAACTTGGCATCGTTTAAACTCAGCAGCCTACCCGAGTTTTGAGTTCTGACCGTGTGCACCCCTTAATGAAGGCGTTTAAATCCAAAGTTAAGACTTACCCTACGGGCCAGCAGCAGACCCGTGCAGTAGGCGG
Source organism: Ancistrus triradiatus (assembly GCA_025084515.1). Classification (NCBI taxonomy): domain Eukaryota; kingdom Metazoa; phylum Chordata; class Actinopteri; order Siluriformes; family Loricariidae; genus Ancistrus; species Ancistrus triradiatus. Next base: position 144,633 of record JAJAGP010001845.1, on the reverse strand, counting down.
CAGCGTAGTTGGTCAACCCCACAGAAACGCCATATTTCGGCAACTCGTGAGAGTAAGCAGCGCAGACGATCGCGTCGCCTTCAATCTTGGCATATGCGATCTGCGCAGACACACACGTCCAACCGTCATTCACTGCTGGTCTCTCTCTCACACACACACCTACACACACGATGGCAGACTCACCTGGCAAACAATATCCCTGTTGGAGAATCTAACGATCATCCTGTACTTGGGCGTGTTGTACTTGTTCTTATCCTGGATAACGAGGCGCTTGCGGGCAAAGTAGTCCGTCTTGCCCTCTGCACGATGAACAATCAGACAGGCCGGTCAGTTAAACACAGACAGACAGACAGAGGCTCGAGCGAGGACAAATGATACACTTTGTGACTGTCGCAGGCGATACACTTTTCTGAGCATTGAGGATATCGCCCGTGCTCAAAGAAATTAGAGAGTGTAATAAGTTCTGCTTAAATGGATGAAGCAGCACATTTTGAACATAAATCACTTCAGTAAATACAGAATAATAGTATTCAATAGTAGTTTTTTAAAGAATCTGTCGCTACTGATGCAGTTTGTCTGCGATCACGTGCATCGTGAGAAATATCATGAAAATGTCTTTCATTATCGTGATATGATAGTTGTACCACATCGCCCACCCCTAATGCGACCGCAGACCAACAGGGGTGAGGAATCCGAAACGTTTACACAACAAAAACACCCAAAATAATAAAATAAAAAATAAAAAAACTCCCGTTACCTGATTACTCAGGTGCATGTAAACGCACTCGTGTGTCAATTTTCATTGAGTTATTTACCTCTCCTTCTTCGGAACTTGACCTGGTACCTCTTGAAATACGCCTTATTCTTGACCACCTTTACAAAGCCCTGAAATAAAAAAAAGGATAATCACACATCGAACTAGACTCAACAGTAAAACATTTTCAAACATCCAAAGTACCACCTCATTATAGTCATCGACAAAATCCCAGAAAATGAGATTATATTTTTGTCAACAACCTAGAGTGTTGGTGCACATTTGGTGCAGGAAAGTTAGATCGGATCTAAACTGGACACATTTTAGTGAAAAGCAAATAATCCTGAATCTGGCCAAAGTATCTCTAGATAGCAGCAGCCTGACAGCACCAGGGCTCGAACCCTGGACCTCTGGGACAGTCATGCAGTACTTTAAATGATAAACAGTCACATTTGAATGGTTAATTAACCATGTTGCCCTGCTTAAACGGTTTAATCATTGGGTAACTAATAATAACAATTAAACTGGCATTTGATCAACACAGGAGCTCAATGAATCGGAACGAATCATTTAACTGAACCGACTCGGCAAAACAAAACGCTAACAAACTCTTCCATGCGATTATAGTAACACTCGCTGACATTAAAAGTGATCAAATTCAGAGTGATCAGACACGCGGGGTGATGGAACCGGACCGTGACTAATTAGGACTGCTATAACGGGGCGACTTTAAAGCGCATGATCCGGACGAGCCGAGTAACGGACAGACTCACTAGAGCAGAAGCCACTGAAAATCCTCCACCATCCTTCTATATTAGCGCCCAATCCCGGGCTTTAACGGCTCTGTGAGGTGTGTGAGGTGTTTATGGATCGGTTAGCGTGAATATGGACTGAGTTTGTTGCATTTACTGACCATTTTGACTCGTTAGTTTCTCCTTCTACCAGGAGATGAAGTCTTCAGACTCCGATACTGCTCCCGCTGCACTGAGGAAAAGGAAGAGCAGCAACCGGGACACGAATGAAATACAAGCGTCCTGCTAAACGGTCAGAGCGCCTCTAGTGTCGCGGATGAGGGTTACGAAAACGTATGCGCTAACGTATAAGTATTTAGACACACGGAAATCACGGGATGCGGGATGTCGTTACACATTTAATTCTTTAATATAGAATCAGCAAATGTTTTAATATTTTTTGTTTGGATTCACACAAGCGTTACGGTGATTAAAAACGACATTAGCCTATTTTAGCTAAACTATTTTAGCTATTGACCTGTTTGACAAGTACATCACTTTCAACTAGTAACAAACCATTTTAAACGAGCAGTAGTCGGTTTTAAACCCCATAGTCAAGTTTAATCCAGTGACATACCAGTTTAAACCAACAGTAAATGGGCGAGTCTTCACTTGGAGGCTCTTTTCACTGTTTTCAGTTTATACTGGTCTGTTACTGGATTAAACTTGTCTAGCACTGGTTTTAAACCATGTATTGCTGGTGTAATCCAGTTCGTTATGGCAAAGGAGCAGATTGACTTTAACTTCAAATAAGCCTAAAGGACTGGTGAGGTTTGTGTTTACTTCATGTTTTACAGAGAGATAACACAAGCCAGGCTTTTCGGAATGAAAAGGTGGGATGTCCTCAGAATCAAGATGTCAAGCCAACCTAGTGTTAAAGGGTTTCAAACAAGTTTAAAGTCATTTAAACTTATTTATTGTTGATTTACACTAATCTCTTACTGGATGAAACTTGACTACTGTTGGTGTAAAACCATCTATTGCCGAATTAAACTGGTCTCTACTGGTCAAATAAGGTCTATAGCTAATATAACTGTTACAGGTATAAACTGGTCTATTATTTGTCAAAACCTGTCTATGGTTGGTTTATATCAAACCATTGTGGGTTAAACTGATCAGTGACTCATTTAAAATGGTCTGTTACTGGTGTGAATACATCTATCACTGGTTTAATGCTGAAATAGTTGTAACATTAACTGTACAACATGGCACCTGGATTTAAACGTTCATGGTCTGAGGTGTACAAACAGTAAACACATTGCTGCAAGACTTCTCTAAAACACTGTCGTAACTAATGCGGTTTAAAAAAAAAGAGTTCCACCCTGTTACAGTAGAGTGAAGCTTCCTGATAATCAGTCACAGCTTTAGTAAAACACCTTCCTTTTTTAATTCTAGCTGCATTTATTTGCTCTTACGGGGTGTCTTCCTAGCTAAACATTATCCTCAGGGCTCGAAGAACGGAGAATGCAGCGGGAAGTCCCTGCAGAAGAACTTTGACCAGGTTGTGCAGGATGAACATGTGATTGTTGGATGATCTTGTCTTTTCTGCACCACCAGAAGCAAGTGTTCATTCAAAGCTGGATAGGTTTCATCACTGAATCCAGGTGAGGATCCTCTCAGAATCTTGACGACCCAGCTCTTGTAAGGTAGGCTGAAATATTTCTGAGTTGTGCATCTAAAAAGAAGCTTTAAGAGTCAGCATGATGTTTGTGTGCAATGTGTCAGGTTTCAGGTTTCTGCTTTCTCCTGCACAGTTCTGATGGACTCTCCAGCGCCGCCTTCTCCTGGTCATGCATCTCAGCTCGGCACAGATGAGCAGAAGTTACTGGCCTTGCTGGAGGAACAGAACAGGTTCGTCTTCCCTTATCTTCCTTCCACTATTATGTGTAAGCCACACAGTTCCGCACAGCCCTGTGGTTTGTTCTAGTCTAATAACATGACACCAATTAACTTAATAATGGCAACTTAATGGCAACTTAGATCCAAAGCTGCCAGAAGACTTCATGAACCCTGAAGAATTACGAATAACATGTGATTACATTCATACTATTGCCCAGAAGCTGCTGATGGCCCTTGAGCAAGGCTGCTTAACCACAATTGCTCAGAATGCACCTTGTTGTACGTCACTCTGATTAAGGGTGTCTACTGCATGCTTTTCATGTGAATAATGCAACTACAAATGCATTGAGTTACTGTCATGTGATTGGCTGATTAGATATTTACGCTAACTGAACCGATGTCATTTCCTACTTTGCAGGTTGCTTGAAACTGACAGTAAATCTCTGTACCCTATAAATGGCATCCTGCAAAGTCCCAATTCCACCGAAACCTTTTCTTTTGAGGACGACATGCTGAGCACCTGGGATTGCATCATGAAGAACTGGGATGAATGGAGCAAAAGGAGAGTAAAAGAGCTCAAGGTCAAGATCCTGATGACACTAGATTAGTCTTTCCCTCGTGTTTGTGAGTCTGTTATATCAGCATTAACTTTCAGCCTCCTGCAGGAGATGATCAGGAAAGGGATTCCCCCTCCTCACCGGCCTGAGGTGTGGCAGATGCTCTGTGACCCCCAGAAGGTTTCCGTAGGAAAGCTCTACTCTAACCTGCTCCAGGAGCCCTGTCCCTGTGAGAAACAGATCAGGGAGGATATGGGAAGGATTTGGCCCCTGCATCAGCTCTTTCAGGAGCTGGACAGAAGCACAGAGGAAAGCCTCGTCAACGTTCTGAAGGTTTGTCCTGCATGGGGTTTACTGATGATGTACTTTCCAGAATTTGGGCTCCTAGTTTATATGGCAACTGATTCATCTATGACTTCACATACGACTTGAACTACATTGTGTGAGTGTAATGATGATAATATATGTAAGTGACTACAATATTAGAGTGAAAGAATAAGTTTATTTGGGAAAACTGTACAATTGAAAGGAGTCTCTAGTTACCCAGTTAGGCCGCCTCTAGCCTGGATACAAGATGAGACAGAGTTGGGCATGGAGGCATACAGGTTCTGTATGGTATCCTGTGGCACATTTTCACACAGCTGTTACAGCTGGGCCTGTAGATCCTGCACACCCGTAGGTTGCCGAAACTGGTGTCCCAGCTGGTCGAATAAATTCTCAACTGACCAAGGAAGTGTTACCATCTGATGGAGACATTCCTGGGAAACCCTTGCTGTGTGTGGATGAGCATTACCCTGCTGAAAAATTCCAGTTGGAAGCCCTGCAAGGATGTCCTGCTCATAGTTGTCGTATCACTACTAGGGGTGACCAACTGTCATATGGGATGGCTCAACAGATCATCACACCAGCAGTTGGGGCAGGGTGTCGCTCCACAGCAAAGGCAGGATTGAAACGCTCACCACGAGGCCTCCCTAGTTGAACCCGACAGTCATCGGATCCCAAACAGAACCTGGATTTGTCGATAAAGACGAATCTCGTTCACGACATCACTGCAAACAAAGGTGATGGTGGCTGGCTGTTAATGGCAGGACAAGTAATGTGCATGATGACAACAAATGTTTCTGCTAAGTTCCTGGAAATGGTCCGGGCAGAGACGGGTGTGTAGTGAAGGCGCCCCCTGTGTCTGGATGGTGGTTATGAAACTGCAAGAGCTGCTCGTGCTTGTCGGCCAATCAAACAATCCTGTCTACTGGGGGTCTGTCTGGGCCATCCGGAGCCTGTTCACCGTGTGTGTGTGCCCCCATAAAACCACTGCTCCCGACACCTCCTACCAGCTAGGTCAGAATGGCCCAGATGGAGGCAATTCATCAAAACGTCCATCCTGCTTCTCTCAGTCCAGTGATGATCCCCCTCTCAAACTGGGCAAAATGTCTTCGAGTTCATCAAAGAGGCATGTCTAGCAGTAAAAGATCCACTACTCAAAAGTAGCCTATGAGTGCCTTTTTATAGAGCACATGCGAAAGTACTTTTACGCCCTCTTGTGGCAAGACCCAGTGTCTAATGAGACCACACCTGTAATCATTTACATATCTGCCTGAGACAGAACTGCATGGGTTTTGCAGCAATCCCACATTTCTATCTGGGTGCGTTATTGTGTTTTTTTGTTTTGTTTGTTTGTTTGTTTGTTTTTGGTCAATGAGTATATTAATGTAGGCTAAATCGATTCATAGTTTTAGTCCTCAGGATCAGGTGTAGACTCTTGTAAAAGAAGGATCCTCAAGGGATCTTTGGATGAGTTACGTTAGAGTTCACCTTCTTGGGGATATACAGTTTTTCCACCTTGAAATTTTTTCGAAAGAGCTTCCCGACTAAGATTAGTTCTAATCATGGACCAAAATAGTTTTTTAGAAAAACAATCCACATCCAGAAAGCCTACACTTTATATTTTAGGACTGATTTTCAGAGCCAAGATTGTAGACTTGGACTAGACCTGAAACTCTTTATTGGATATCTAACCCATAGATCTCTACACTGAATTTTTAGAATCAGAATCTCGCTCTGTTTGGGTGTAGCTGGAACCTGTTTTTTTTTCTCACCCACAGCCATTGTGCTGGTGCAATGACTCGGATTTGAATTTAAGACTTAACATGGCTTGACTCCATGGCTTTTTTTCATTATATTACATTTTATCAGCTCAAATGAGTCATGCAGGATTTGATTTCTCTTGCAGGCTTATTCAGTTCTGGACCGAGAATTTGGTTACAGTCAGGGAAGTGCTTTCATAGCTGCACTGTTACTCTTGCAGGTAAGGATTATTGATGTAATATTAAGCCTCCGAGCCCAGAGTACTCGACTGTTTCTGGACATGTTTAACTTCTTTTTAGCACAGTAACGTTTTTGTAAGTAGTATCTGTGAAGGTAAAACTCTGTATGTAGAGCTGATAAAACTTCTAATTGATAAAGGAATCCCTGCCCATGTGGTTCTATCAGCTATTGATGAATGACGGTTCTTGATGCAGTGCTGTCTGAGGGAGCGGAGATCACCCCTCTTCGGTTTAGGCTTTTTAGGAAATTTCTCCAGATACTGAATGGTTTAATGATATTTATGCACTGTAGAGGGAGAAATATACAAATCCCTTCAAATCCTTCTTTGTGGAACATTGTTTTTAAACATTTCAATCATTTTCTCACACATTTGTTGTTAAACTGGAGATCCTCTGGCCATCTTTACTAGTCAAAGACTCAGACTTCCATAGATACTGCTTTTGTACCAAATCATGATTATAATCACCGGTTTGAAATAACATCATTATTTAGTTTTCACCTCATTACTTGCCCTAAATTGCCCCCATCCCAACATTTTTGCAATGTGTTGCAGGCCTGAAATGCAGGAATGGATGTTTATTAACAAATGAAAGGAAGTTGACCAGAAAAAAAACATGAAATATCTCGGCTTCATACGGTCTGCCATGAAATAAAAGTCTAAGGAAGACTTTCTTTTTTTTAATTTGGATTTTCCATACCATCCCAACTTTTTCATTGTTTGAAGAAGTAAGGTTTTTGTATTTTACCTATAATTTCAGAACATTAACCTCTACTTGTACCTACCTCTGTGCTCTGTAGATGGGCGAGGTGGAGGCGTTCGGCGTGTTTGTGAGGCTGATGCAGGACTTCAGGCTCAGAGAGCTCTACAGGCCCTGCAGGACTGACCTGAGCTGCTGTCTGTACCAGCTCGAGAGTCTGATCCAGGTCTGACTGGCTTTCACACTCCGTATGTGACGTACGATGCATTCGGAAAGTCTTCAGACCCTCTCACTTTTTTCTCATTTTGTTAAGTTGAAGCCTTGTGCTAAAATAAAACAAAATTCAAGTTTTCCACTCAATACCCCATAATGAGAAAGTGAAAACTGAATTTTAGGATTTTTTGCAAAGTTATTGAAAAGGAAAACCTAAAATTCAATGTTCAGTCTTTTCATCTGACCAGATTATTTTGTTTCTCACAGTCTGAGAGTCCCTCAGGTGCTTTTTTTATTTGCAAACTCCAGTTGGGCTTTCATGTGTCTTTTACTGAGGAGATTCTTCTGTTTGGCTGCTCTACCATAAAGCCTAGATTGGTGGAGTGCTGCAGTGATGGTTGACCTTCTGGAAGTTTCTCTCATGTGTACACAGGATCTTTGGATCTCAGCCAGAGTGACCATTAGGTTCTTAGTCTCCTCTCTCACCAAGGCCCTTCTCCCCCTGATTATTTAATTTGGTGGTGGGGGCGGCCAGCTCTAGGAAGAGTCCTGGTTGTTCTTCCATTTAAGAATTATGGAGGTCACTGCGTACTTGGGAACTTTCAGTCCAGCAGAATGTCTTTTGTAGCCTCCACACAATCCTGTCTCTGAGCTCTACAGGCAGTTATTTGCTCCTCATGGTTTGGATTTTGTTCTGATCTTCACTGTTAGCTGTGAGACCTTATATAGACAGGTGTGTGCCTTTAAAAAGTGTGTCCAATCCACTGAATTTATCACAGGTGGATCCAATCAAGGTGTAGAAACATCTCAAAGATGATCAAGAGAAATGAATATAAATACTTAAGTCTTGTAGGACAAAAAATAGTTTTTCCTTTTCAATAAATTCTTTTTTTCACTTTCTCATTATGAGGTAAGTGAGGCTATTTAGTCGTTACCACCTATACTTTCGATCCCTCTGTTCTCCAGGAGGAGCTTCCCGAGCTTCATTCTCACTTCCAAACCCAGGCCTTCCACTCGTCCATGTTCTCTTCATCGTGGTTCCTCACCGTCTTCCTCTCCTTCCTGCCTTTGACCTCAGCCTGCAGGGTGTTTGACATATTCCTGTGTGAGGTAAAACATTTATATCTATATTTGCATCTAGAATGGTAAGGAAAACGTTAAGTTAAAAACTGAGGCACTTTCTCCATGTTTGAACCTTCGTAGGGGCTGGAGGTCGTCTTCCGTGTAGGACTCGCCGTTCTGCAGCTGACAGAGGCTGAACTTATGACGCATGATCCCGAGGGGATGCTGCAGGTAAATGTTTTGATTTTCAGATTTAACGTTTGGGGAGTTTTTCCCTTGTCAGTGTGCCCTAGGCGTGATATTAGAAGATGATCTAAAATTGTAAAGCTGCTCTGAGACAATACTCCCTTGTACAAAGTGCTAGAGAAATAAATGTGACTTTGACATTAGCCCATGTTTGGATTGTGACTTTGTAGTGATTGAACAAAATCTGAACTGTTAAAACGCTATTTTGTCATCACGTTTCAGTTCTTGGAGAAAGTTGCTCCTCTGAAGCTGGACAGCGACCCTGACAAGATGATCGTAACTGCATATCAAATAAAGTACGACTCCAAGAGAATGAGAAAGTGAGTGCTGCTACTGATCACACTCTGGGTCTTATGGCTTTAATGCTTAGATCCGACAGGAAACTCTGTGCCATTAACCAGACTGGTTCTGACTTTGACCTTTTACGTCCTTCTTGTATCTAGCTTACGCTGACTCTTCTGTTCTGTACATGGACTACAAAGTCCTGCTAATGACATTTAAAGCCCTAGATGATTTAGCTCCAGCATATATTGCTGATCTCCTGACGCAGTATAGCCCATCCTGAGCCCATGGTTCAACTCGCACAGTCCTTCTGTAAATCTCAAGGATCAGTCGTAGCTCAGCTAGTGGAAGGTGTCTAGCTTGATTGCCCCTAACTCCGGAAACGCTACTGATGTTTTAAAATCCAGATTTAAATACTTGTTTAAGGGCTGTCTTATCAAACTGTGCAAATACAAATCGCAGAGAGTTTGGGCCTCAAAATAATTGCAGTGTAAATAAAATCCATTCATTTTTATACTCGCGTAATCCAAGGGTGGGTCGAGCGCACGAGGAGCAAGGTGGGAATAGCATTTAGCACATACCACCCTAGACAGGGAACACACACAAACACACTCTGTAAGACTGGGACACTAGAGATGCCAGCTGACTTAACGCATGTCATTCAATGTGGAAGGAACCAGGAGTGCACAGAGAAGAGAGAACATACAAACTCCACACAAATTGTAAATCAACCAGAGACCTCTGTAGCTTTAAAGCTTAGAAATTACAGATTAATATACAGTATATGTATATAAAAACATATACAGATCTTTCATCTTGGATCTCTAAGGTTTGATCACTTGTGATTAATCCTATGTAACTATGTTAGGCTTGAAAAGGAGTACATGTCAATAAAAATGAAGGAGATGGAGGAGCGAGAAGAAATGAGGGTGAGTTCTGTTTTTGTGCATTAGGATTCACTTCTTGCTTATGATGTTACATTACATGTTTGACGCCACGTTCCTTTAGAAGTTGCATTCGGAGAATAAAGCTCTGCGCCACAGGATTGAGATTCTGGAGAAAGTAAGTACACCTGCTTCTTCCACTGCATATTATTGTGCATTATTGGGGCTCCTGCTCTAACGCTCCTATTGAATGCCAACATGAAAACGTATGGATTTGGCGACCTCTGTGTTAGAAATACGGTACTGCAAGCAACACGACTCGTCTACTGTACATAGATAATTTATTTAAACAGTGGCTTTCTCAGTACAACATTTCTTACCAAAGTCGAAGGGTCGAGGTGTAATATTTCCTACTGACGATTAAGTCATTATAAACTCTACAATCAGCAACCAATAATATCTGATACTAAGATTATAAAGAAAGAAACTCCCTCTGACTTATGGAAGCTAAATAGCCAACCTGCTAGCGATGTGCTAACTGACCTACATAAAAGTGCAGTTATGGCGTATTTTGACATGATTAGCTACTATTAAATAAGAAATTTAGAATAGATTGATGTAACTGAAAACAAAATGTGCACAAGCTCAAACATGAAGATCATTAACATATCACCCAAAACAAGCAATTCATTATTAATGCAAAATAAAGCCAGCAAATGTTTTCTAAGTGATTATTTGTTCCCAAATTCAGTCTGTCTCATTTATTTTCATTTAGCGGTTCTCTGAAGATCAGGTATGGCAACTCGGACAGGATCTTGCACAGAGCAGACTGAGGAACTTAAAACATCAATATGTTCTAAAGCAGATGGAGATCCAGATCCTGCTCATGCAGAACGTATGTGAGATCTTACAACTCCCTCAAATTCAACTTTACTGCAGTTTTATCACTCTGTGTGTGTGTTTATTTATGTGTTTTATTAAGAGCTCGGTTCCTGATGAGAGCAGCGTGATGGAACTGCAGGAACAGCTTCTCAAAACCAAACTGAGAGAAGCAGAGACACTGACAGGACTCAGAGAGCTGAGACGCTGCATTAAAGAGCTGCAGGTGAAATGGAGGGTGCATATTTAGAAACTGTCCAATGTTTAGCTGAGTTTTCTGACAATGCTATAGCTGTCCAAGGCTGGGAATCCAAGACTGCATTACTATAGTCCACCAAAATGTTCTTTAGTTAAGAAAATAAACATGCAGTAGTAGTATAATAGTGCTCTCCATGTTCACAATATAATAAAATTTGACGCACTAGGACCTTGTTGAGGCGCTGCTGCCCCAGAACATCCCCGAAACCTGAAAAAAGGACTGAATTTTTGGTTGATCTGTGGCAGGCTTTCTATTCTTTCTTGACAAAAACCGAGACAATTTTTTCTAGTAAAATGTGTCAAGAACCGAATTCGATGAGTTCCACTGTATTTGAATTGTATTTGAACATGAATGATCTTTTGTATTAAACAAAGCATTTAAATGACTATTGTCTGTCATCCTTGTGATTTCTAGTTGGTACAGATTACAGGTACTAAATTAGATTCATGATTAATGGTATAACTTTTACCAGTAGGTAATGAGTAAAGTAATATCCCCTCTCCTTTCCTCAGGATGAGCAGAAGAGCAGCAGTGGTGCAGGTGATGAGCTGATGGAGCTCAAGCTGAGGGAGATGAACACACAGGTTACACTGGCCCAGAATCGACACAGACTGCTGCAGCTGCAGACGCAGGTCAGATACGACCATTTTCTCCATGTGACAGATTTCCTCCAGCGCGTATAACACAGTCATCAGCCTATGGATTATCACACACATTATTCGGTACTGGTCATGCCCCAGTAAAATGTTGCCGTGACCCACTACAATCATGAAGGTAAAAAGTCACTTTTGTCCTGGATTGCTGAAAAGAAGTATAGGAACCACCAGACAAGTTCACTACATTTCCCATAATGCCCCATCTTTCCTAAAGCTCATAAAGTCCCGGCATCTTTCCAAAAGGTTGTCAGAGACTGTTACTTTCGGTTTTTAGAGTAATATTTCAAGGGAAGTCAGCCACGCTGCTAACAAGGTAATGGTAGCTCATAGCTGTATGTTTTGGCCATTTATAACTTATCCATGGCAGAGTAACGCCCACTTTAGTGCTAAATCACTTGTGTTTACCGGGCTTATTTTTATGCACAGTTGTGCCCCTACGACTGATTGGCAAGCAGAGGGGTACAGCTGTGCCCCTCTAAATTCTGTGTGTGCCCCAGTAGTCTAGAAACACCTTGGTTTGACCTGTTTAAACATCGTTACAAATCAGGTGGATTTGATGTTTCGGTGTGTAGAGTGTAAGGAACTTTGGCTTTCGTCCACTAGATGGAGACATTCAACTCACACCACGTACTGCAGGTGTGGATAGTGTGGAGAATTTTCATTCACATCTCTTATAATAAGTGTCATGATTACTAAAGTTGAACGACGCTCTGGAATAATCGCATTACAGTATTTTAGGTATTGCAATATTGGAGAAATATAAATCAAACAACATGGAGCAATGATCTACTTTTGATCATGTGTGCATGTCAAGTCAAGTAAAGTCAGATTTATTTCTTTTGTCTCAAAGAAGCTTTACAATTTTAGATCATCAGGTAATATTTAGGGCCATTCCCAAAATTAGCAAGCCTAGAGTGACAGTGGCAAGGAAAAACTCCCTAAATGTTATAAGGAATTGTTTCAGCCTAGGTCTGTAGTTCTAGCATCTGTCTGTGTTCCCTCCAGCTTCCAAAAAGCATGCAAATAGATGTACTGGTACCTCTAAATTGTACTGGTGCCATGCTTGTTGTACCCACAGCCCTGCTCAGCATATATACTGGTGCGCTCAAGGAAAGTTACCTAAAACCAAATATGAACTCTGTTAAGGGCCACAGTAACCTGAGATTTATACAAGATTATGGAACGTCTGGTTCCTCTCAAGGTTTCTTCCTCTCATCTGTGGGAGTTTTGTCGCAACAGGAGGCTCAGACTCGGATATCTGTAAAGCTGCTTTGTGATGACATCTGTTCTGAAAAGCACTATAGAAATCAATTTTGATTGACTGATTGATTATGGAGTAATTAAGTAATGCAACACACGCCCAAACACAGCCAAAATTATTCAGACGCACACCTGAAAGTAGTCAAAAGTATCGGGACACACGCCCAAATGCGGCCTAAATTATTCATACACACACCTGAACGTGACCAAAAGTATTGGGACGCACACCCAAACATGACCAAAAGTACTGGGACACGTGCCCAAACGTGACCAAAAGTATTGGGACACACGGCCAAATGCAGCCAAAGTATTGGGACGCATGCCTGAATGCGCCCAAAATGATTCAGATGCTCACCCGAAAGTAGTCAAAAGTATTGGGACGATTGACTGATTATTGGCTGATTATGGAGCATGACTGTGGGTAAGGCCTAGTGGTTAAGGTACAGGACTATGGACCTAAAGGTCCAGGGTTCAAATCCCACCTCTGCCAAGCTGCCACAGTTTGGGTCCTTGGGCAAAACTCTTAACCCAAAATTGCTTGGACTGTAAGAATGTACCCATCATAAGTCGCTCTGGATAAGGGCGTCTCCTAAATGACATAAATGACTGAGGCTGATATTAGACAATAAGCCTAGGCTCTTTGTTGGCATTCCAATTCATCTCAAAGGTGTTGGATGGAGTTAAGGACTTTGTTTTGGAAAGTTTATGAACAGACTTTGAGGTAGAAACCCACGAAGGTGTCCTATTGAGCATCGACCCGTTCGACCGATTCCACCTGAGTTTAAAACCTGTAACTGATTCCTGTGTCTGACTGTCTAGGATCAAATCTGCAGGAACCAGCTGAAGCGCCTGACTGAGCTCACACGCGTGCAGACAGAACGTCTGCGGGAAGTGACGGAGCAGAACCAGAGTCTGCGCTCTTTACTGCAGCCCGGCGCAGAGGAAGAGCTGCAGAAGGTAACGGCGCGGCCCAGCCTGACATCATGATCTTATTTGGGGCAGCAGAGGTGGTTAATGACGGGGTCATTTGTCCTCTAACTGTTCCTGAGGGCTAAATTGAGGCTGTGTGGAGGCTCTGCCCTGCTGGGTGAAACTGAAGGAAATGGCTGAATGACTCAGATTGTTAAACACGGTGTCGCTGGTCACTGTGATAGTCGCATGGTGGTTAACTCTCACTGATAAAAAGGCTTGTGTGTGTGTGTGTGTGTGTGTGTGTGTGTGTGTGTGGATCATGATTGTCACCTGCTTAATCTGTGTTTTCTTGTCAGTACAAATTCTGGGCCACATTTATCGTCATATTCATACAAACACGAAAACAAGGCATAACGTTGGCGTGAGCCATATTTTAAAACCCAATTTTATCCTAATTATGTCGTTCACATTTCCTTTCTGTCCCCTATCTGTTGAATTTGGAGTTGGCAAGGGATCTTGCCATTTCAGAAGCAAAATGTGCCCGGCAGATAACGGACCAGGAGGGAGTGGCACTAAGTAAAGGGACACAAACCTGCAAGCAGCCAAAAGTATTGGGACGCAAACCCGCACATGGCCAAAACTATTGGGGGACACACCCGAACATGGCCAAAAGTATTGGGACGCACAGCCGAACGCGGCTAAAAGTATTGGGACGCACAGCCGAACGCGGCCAAAAGTACTGGGACACAAGGCACATTCTTTCCACATTTCAAGCGCTATTGTAGTTTCTTCAGGAAATGCAGATGTAGTCACTTATGATGTTAGGTCATGACCCGCACCCAAGCAGACCAGCCCCAGACCTCTGAGTCTTGACGGTTCTCAGAACTAACACAAGTTTCTGTAAAACACTGCATGAATTAAACCGATTTCTTTTCGTGCTTTAATTCATTCCAAGCCTCTCAGCTGATCACCAAAAGACCTAAACAGGAACAGAATCAGCTTTTTTATTCTTAGAGTTTGTAACCGATAGCATCGCTCTCATTCTGCTGACTGATGCTGGTGGAGTTCACATTTTTAGATCTTCTCCCCAGAATTGATTTAATAAGAAGACGATCTAAAATGCACAATCCAAGTCTCTCATTCGAAATGCTGCTGCTTGAATGAGACTTGTAACCAGGTCTCTAAATTAACTTTAAAAGCTGCTTTGCTTCATTCTTTAAATCCAGAATATTTTTCCGTATGGAATATACAGATAAAAAATGTTTATTTACTTTGATTTTTATTTCATTGCAGACAGTATGAACCCAAGATATTTCATGTTTCTTCTGGTCAACTTTCATTTCTTAATAAACATCCAGTCCTGCATTTCAGACCTGCAGCACATTCCAAAAAACGTTAGGAGGGTAGGGCAGTTTATTGCTAGTAATGAGGTTAAAACAACTAAATAATGATGTGATCTCAAAGACGTTATTGTAATCATGATTTGGTACAAAATCAATACAATACAAGCTATTCTAGTGCTTATTTTATGCCCCTTTTACCAATGAGTGATTCCAAAAGTATTTGGACACATCTTCCATTTATTGGATACTTCTATTTCAAAGTGTGTATTTACTTAGACATCACCTAGGAGACGCCCTCATCCCTGATACAAATTTACAATGTTAAATCAAAGCAACTGAGAGTTAAGGGTCTTGATCAAGCACCCAACAGTGGCAGCTTGGCAGGACTGGGACCAGAACCCTCAACCTTTGGGGTCAATAACAGTCCAACACTTAGACCACTGACCTGCCACAGCCTGAGATCCTCTCCTAAAAACAAAGAATTCTACAACAGTGCCACGTTTAAAGTCACTGAGTTCTTCGGTACAACCCATTTGAGTCTCATACTTGATTTTATGCACCTGTTGTCACCAAAAGTATGTGGACACTTCTAATTAGTAGTTTTTAAAAGTTTTTTAAGTCACTGAGCTCTTCAATACAACCTGCTTGTACTTCTAGTCTAAGCCATCGCTTTGTTTTATGCACCTGCTAGTAGAGGGTGTAACCAAAAGTATTAGGACACTACGTCTAATTCCTGGATTTGCCTACTTTAAAGCACTATAAACGGATTTGTGGTATAATCTTGCATTTTGATTTGATTTACCAACGCCGTGGTGAAAGCAAATCGATTCCACGCTGAAAAATAAACAAACTCCAGAGACCTGAGAAAGTGAGAACGTTGTCTGAAAGAGCTGCACAATGGCCGAGTCATGCTGCGGATGATTTGCGGTGCTGAGCCGTTTGAATGAGAGCTTCTGGTTGTAAATCTAACAAAAGGGTCGCCGATGAGCAGAGCTGATTTGGCAGATAACAGATGACCCCTCTCCCCTCCCTCTCTCCTGAAAGTGTAAAGTGTTGCCCCTGATCTACTGCAGCTTCAGGACTCCGCTCACACCCTGCTGCTAGTCCTTCTACCAACATGATTTATGACAGCATTTAACCGCACTTGCACAACAAAAACCTCCTCAAACATACAGACAGAGTATTATTTAATCTCTGCTCATCCTTTTATTTTATATTAATTATTTAAGTCTAAGGTCAGAGCGCAGCAGAGAAAGACAACCAAATGAAAGGACACGCAATAAATAATTAAAGAGGAGAGTTTTACAATAATATAAATATACTCGGATCATAAACCTGCAATTAATGTATAACAATGAGACAATGTGTGCATTTAGAATGCAGATAAGAATTTTATATGATCTGATCTATGAAGTTTATATTTTTATATGATTATTATTACATTTACTACTACTATAATAACATAAAATATAATCTATAAAAATTATGTTGTATTAGTAGTACATGTATTATGGTTAACATTATTGATATGTACTATTATTATTAGAATTATTATTATTATTATTATTATTATTATTATTATTAGTATTGTTGTTATATGCATTACATCATTAGTATTATTATTTTTTTATATTACAATTATTACTATTAAAATATGCATTATTATTCATATATTATTAGTATTACTAATATTAATATCGATATATACATTACTGCTATTAGTAGTAGTATTTTATTAATATTATTATCAGAATAATGAATTATTAATATACAGTATATATTATTATTATTATTATTATTATTATTATTATTATTATTACAATTATAACTTAATATATACATAGTTATCATTCCTTTATTATTTTTATTATTATTGATATATACCTTTTTACTTAATATCAGAATAACTTGATTCATGTTATTTTATTATTATTATTCCTGTTGCTATATGCATTACATTATTATTATTATTGTGATTAATATATGTATTATTATTATTTCTATATTTTATTATATTTTTCAATTTTGTATTTTACTAATATTATCACCATAATAATTTATTATTGATATAAAGTATGCATTATTGTCATTATTACTACTACTACTATTACCTGAATAAATAATAATTAATAAAAAAATAAAATAAAATAACAATAGTAATAATAATAATAATAATAATAATAATAATAATAATTCTTCTTATTATCATTATTATCAGAATAATAATAATTATTATTGATATATACATTTTATATACATAAATATATATATATGAGGTGGAGCCTCCATGAATCAGACTTGTTTGTCCAGCACATCCCACAGATGCTCAATCAGATCTAGATCTGGGGAATTTTGAGGCCAGGGCAACACTTGGAACGTTGTCATGTTCCTCAAACCATTCCTTTTGCAGTGTGTCAGGTGCATTATCATGCTGAAAGAGGATGCTGCCATTAGGGTATATCATTAGCATGTGTGTGTGTGTGTGTGTGTGTGTGTGTGTGTAGTAAGATGTAGCGCAGTAGTACTATAGTGGCTTTATTCCTTACATCAGTGATTTATTTACTGGAGGCTCTCTGGCAGAGAGAGGTAGAGAGAGAGAGAGGGAACACTCTTGGTCTTGTGGTTTTCGGTTCCAGAGCTGTAAATCATAGCCCACGTTTCCCTCCCTGCCCTATCTCGCCTGAGCACTGGGGTTCACTAGCTGGGGGAACGAAATGCTGACCTCAGTCTCCAACGTCCTGAAAGTCTCAAGATATGAACACTTGTGGCTTTCAATCAACTTTAGTTCTCAAAAACAACAAGTTGTCATCATCAAAAGAGCTCCAACCAAACAAAATGTGGGTTCTCTTAGCCAGGCGCATGTAGGGAACGGGAAGGCCTTTTGGCTCCGTTGTAAGTTCCTCTGCTCAAGAAGGACATAGAGTATTCACCTCTGAGGTGCACCTCACACCTCCTCTCTGTCGCAATATAAAAGTAAGAGAAATACACATCCAACTGCATTTATAGCTTCATTACAAACCAGTTCAGCTACAGTTCAGCTGTTGATATCCTAAAGCAGTATAGCCCATCCTGAGCAGCAATATCTCTTTTGTAGTGAGTCTCTAGCAGACGAGTATGATCCGAGTCTCGGTCTCTAGCGGACTTGAGTTGAGGCTCGTGTTTCTATAGCAGAGTTTGAGTCTCTATGGTGAGTCTGGACCGTTCTCCCTGTGTCCATGTGGCTTTCTTCCTGGTACTTCTGCTTCCTCTGATCTCCCAAGAACAGGTCAGTAGGTGGACTGGCTTCTCCAAACTGCCCCTGCTGGGTAGACCGTCTACATCGTTTTGTGTGGTTTCATAAATCTGTAGGCTTTAAGAGCTAAATCGGCTAAATCTGTAACTGGAAGTGTAGTTCCTCTCTCGGTCTCAGTCTCAGCAGTTTCTGTGCTTCTGCCAAATGTAGTAACATCACCGTGGGAGGAAAAAGATGAGAACGATTTTTTTAGGAGCCCGTGTTGACCTCCATTACGACATATCGGCATGCAGCTTGTACAACACCTCCTGAAGGTCTCATATATCTCATATATTTTGTGAAATAAATCATTAAACAACATATAGGCCAAAATAATTATTAATCATTATTATATTATAGCCTTCTAAGTCAATCTAAATACACACTTACAATCTTAACGTCATTTAAATAAAACGAGTCCATTGATCAGATACTGAAGGAGAAGAGCAGGAGCTCGTTTCCCCTGGGATTATTGACTTTACACCCAGCAGTTTAGATGAAAAACGAATGAGAATCTTTTTCTACGTTACAGCAATGGCCCCTTATTTCCAACGAATGGCTTTCCAAAAATGCATGGTCAGATTGCAGCCAGTGTGAAATGCAGTATGATGAATAAGGAATTGCAGTGTTTTGTGCATGTATGAGATGGTTGGCTGATTCTGGGGGAATTGTACGTGCACTCGCATGAACTCTTTCTCCCTTAACAGAAGGAAGCAGTGGACTTGTCTCTACCACGTCCCTCCACATAATGACAGCTCAGAGTGGGCGAGAGGTCCTGTCCTGACCAAAAACAGACATGGACAGGGCATGAACATGGACAGCGTTATGAACTAACAGCCCAGCCCACATCCTTAAGAGAACCACATTCTACACTACACACTTCTAGGTGTACGGAACCTTTCACTGGACTCTGATCATGGACTGATGACTCTGTTTCATGTGCATCTAATGCTAATGCGCTGGAAAGTTTATTATTAGAGTGTTAATATATGCACTAATGTATTTATGGACTATCACACGATGCTGTATGGAAATAAAGGTTAATGGTTGCACTTGCAAAAGTTTTTTTCCTCCATTTTTTGCACTGAAGCTGAGATTGGTGAACAGTCGTCAATCGAAATGAACATGCGTCGATATTTCTACACACTGTACGCCTCGTGAGGGCGCCGATTTGGACTTTGGGTCCCCTCACAGCTGTGTAGCTTTTGGATCCCTGTTTGAATGGTATCGCCCTATCCTATCAATCTCTTCCCATTTCATCACCTCGTTTAGGTATCTCCACTTTAATGGATTATTGATGTACATGATGCACCTTTTTAACTATTACTACACTTATTCATCATTCCTACATTTATCTTCTAAGCCACCCAAACAGGTCAGGTCCCTTTTTGAGTCTTGGACCTCCCAAGGTTCTTCCTTATAATGTTTAGGGAGTTTTTCCTTGCCACTGCCACCCTAGGCTTGTTCCATTTGGGATTGGCCCTAGATATTAGAAGCAGAAAAAGCTCTATATAAATCTGACTTGACTTGACAAAACCTGCACTTAGTTCTAATGACATTTTCAAACCAGGTTCTTGTGAATTTATTTATTTATCTATTTTATCTATATATTGATTTTGTCTTTTTTATTTAGCCAATACTATTCATGCGTCTAATAAAGAGAACATCAGAATCCTAGGTTTAGTCTTAGGTTTTGAAAGTACAAACCTCATGAAGAAGTCTTTCAGCATTCTACTCACAAAAATGATAAAAACTACAAAAATTATATACACTTTAGACTGTTTTTAATAATTAGACACTGGAGGTTTATCCATGTCCCTGGGACACTGAATTCAATTTCTGTCATGAATATAAGATGAATATTTAAAAAACTAGATAATATTTCTAAATGTTTTGCATAAGTATTGGTTTTTATTGGTGTAAAAATGGTTGAACCTGCAGTTTGTGGGACTAAATGCAGTGAGTGTTTCAGAGTCAATGATGACTATAGTTTGGGTTAAAGATCAGGATTTACTGCATTACTGAATATTATGTCGAGTTAGGAGAGATTTAGGAGCATTTATTTAAAAAAACCAAAGTATTTTTGTTTATTTTGGTTTCTCGTGTCTGAAAATGTTTTGATTCTGTTGTTGCTGTGGTTAGATAAAGATGATGAGGTCATTTGCGTGATTTCTTTGCAGATGATTCATGCAGTTAAACCATTATCTTAAAAATTGAGTTTTAAAAGAAATACTTTTACTTTTAACTTTTACACTCCAACTTTAATTTGGGTATTTTAACATCAGATTGGTGGTACGTCTGCCACCTCTGACAAACCCTGTGATGTGCCAGATGTGATCAAATTGATCATTTTTGGATCACATACTGCTCAGCAAAAGCTTGAAGACTGTAGTTTGGCTGATTATAAGCTCATTTTCTGAGCCCAAGTATCACAATACCACGTGATAATTGATATTTCCACACTATTCCTATTAGGGAATGAGGAATAGATGGACACATCCTGAGTGTCACATTATAATTACACGTCCTACACGACTCGAGTTCTGTTTTTATACGACTCATACTACATAATGCATAATACGTAATACACAGTGCCGTCCCACCAAGGCCAAAATCCTGATCTGATTCTGGAGCATCATCCCAGGCGTCTCCACATAATGATATGCATCTATAACGGGACGGCGAGAGCAGTTTATAGCAGCCAAACCATCACCCAGAGGTCCACGCACAGCCCATAAACTCCCGCGGTGTGTACCTGCAGCTCTGAGCTTTAAACCTCCTCCAGGAAGTTCACGTCCCGCCTATAAGAGCTGCACTGAGAGGGGAGAGCTGAGAGTCGCTGAGAGTCAGCAGAGACGCTTCAGGAGCAGCACAGAGGCAACAGGTGGGTCTGCGCACACACACACACACACACACACACCATTTCCTGATAATGCACCATCGTAATGTAAAGTGCCAGAGCTCAGGAGACCAAGACTTCTCCTACAGATCTTTACAAGTCAGATAGAACTGTGTACATCTTTTTAAACTATTATTATTATAGTGTTTGCAATTAATCTGGTTAAGGTCTTAAGTAGATTGTCAGATTGTATGCAGGGAACATTTTTTGCCCATTTTACAAGTTATGGGCCTTACACAGAATGTGGACAGGTGCCCAAACTTTTGCAAATTTAAATGTACGCATTAGAGCGTACGGCATTTAAGAGTTGGTGTTAGATTTCAGAACATCAACAACACTAAGCATGCATTTAACCGGGGTGCCAAAACATTTGCATAAGGCTGTGAGACCCTAATATTTGGACCTGCATTTATTATGAATTAAAACACAGAACAGTCTGGAACTCCCTGTTGACTTCATTGTAAGTTGAACCTGCCTGTTGCGTTACAGTGTCACTGCTCTGTAGCACAACGCTTATGTTGCACAAGTGTACAAGTACATTTTTGCTTTACACAAATTTGCTGTAATATTCTGTACATAACAGCTTCTGGTGTATTTATAGTACAGTCCATGTGACCTGCACACCGGCACGCTCCTATCTGCATATGGACAGCCTCCTCCATTATTCGTTGTTATATTATTGTATATTTTTTCCTTTTTCCTTAGTCTAATAGTTGTAAATAGCCGTCTACCGTCTGGTCTGTTTCGTACATGTCACACATGTCTGCACTCACCAAGACAAGTTCCTTTTATGTGCAACATACATGAAATAAAGTGACTCTGACTCTGATTCTGAACGAATAACGTTGGACTTGAGGCGATAAACACTGCAGCACGGCGCTGACCTGAATCCTGCAGAGCGAGCCGACTCTCTAAGTGTTAAATTAACACCCATAGTGTCAACGCTTTGATACATGTACACCTAAGGTGCTGCCTTAACACATGTAGTGTCGATGCTTTGTGTTAAATTTACACTTAGAGAGACACACTAGCATACACGTTGAATTCACACCAGTAATGTTACATCTTTCAATAAAAAATGATAAATGATAAATAGCTGTGTGTTTAAGGAACTTACACCTTTGAATTAACACCAGCAGAGTCAAATATCAGTTCATGTTTTAGTCAAATGATTCAATGCTACCTGGCATTGTTTGCTTGGTTTGTAAAGTTTGGTTGTACAGTGTTAACTTACTGACCTATCATCAGGGAGATTCTAGGATCAGGACCCCTTTTTTTAAACCAAAAAAAGTACCTTTTAAAGTCTTGTGGATTTACATTTACAGCATCTTAGCAGACCCTCAAAGTGGGTCATACCATTTGAGGGTACGTTTGAATTTTGTTGTTGATATATTACGTTTTGATCAGATACTTTCTAGGGTTTTAACATTCAGCTTATCAGAGATAATCTCCCATTTAAAAGGACACAACAACAAAAAACGACTTGTTAATCTTATTTTTGAGAGTGCTGGGGCTCAATCGAGCACCCCTAAAAATGAGTTAGACGTGCCTTTAATGTTGATGCTTTCAGTGTTATATATTGAATCAACGCAGCCTTGAATGAGCAGCTTTTTCTGTTGCGTTATTAATCTTAAACGCAGAATTAACACCAGAATTAGCACTTTTCTGCGTTCTGCGTTGGCTTTGCGTACGATGTTTCTTCACCACACGCTGGAGTACGGCCGATTATGTCAATGCCTTGTGTTAAACTTAGACCTAGTGTTCATACATTAAAATACATATTACATTCAAGCCTACTGAAAGAACAACTAGAGCATATCGCGTCGAGTTGACTTTTGAGTACAATTCTAATCAGTGTTGGACAGTAACAAAGTACAGTTACTTGAGCCCCGTACTGTTGAGTATCTATACTTTACCGGACTTTAACTTCACTACATTTTAAAGACAGATATTCTACTTTTCACTCCACTACATTTCTGTCAAGGTAAATTTCTAAGTTGTGCTAAAAATCCTCGTCGCTTGTTACTTTGGAGAAGCTTCAAAAGTCAGTAAATTCTTTTTTTCTCTTCTAAAACATTCTAAAACTTTTTTGTTTTAAGCTGACACTGACAAAGGCAGCCTATTAAGAATCAATATAACAGGGTTTATAAGCATGCATTTTATTAGGGGTTTTGTTTTAAGTGTTGTGGCAATATCACAACAACGCAATGGCCTAAGAGTTTACCTGTAATACTTGAGTAATATTAAAAGCAAATCAGACGGTACAATTTCCACTGGTATCGAAGTAACATTTAACCAAAAGTATCTGTACTTTGACTGACGTATTGAAGCTGTGTACTTTGCGCACCTCTGCTTTTACTATATAATCAATCAATTCCCTTACAGCTTTCATTCATTTTAACCACTGAACTATTACCAGATTTGTCAACTCAATCAGTATTGACTTAAGTCAGTGTTGAATTTGCTTTGAAATTTACAGTGCTCGACAAACACAATGCTCAACTGACACCTGTAACGGTTTCAGTGTTAATTTACACATATTTACTACACACTGAATGAACACCTAGTGTTGCATTGATCTTTAGTGTTAAAAACTTTGTTGGATTAGTATCTCAAATATCGAATATAACTACACCAGTAGTATTAAATGAAAGCCTTTTAGTGTTTAAACTTAGTGTTTAAGTCCTTTAGTAGTAATTAGCTCACCATGCTCAAAAGTGATAGTGTTCAGTAACTTTGTTTTGACCCACAATATTGACTAGATGCCTAAAATAAATGTCTTGAATGAACTACTAGTGTCAAATAATTCTTTCAGCGTTGAACCTATTCCGCGAAGTCATTAGCCGATCATCAGATACCATAGGGAGGGTTTTATTGCTGTGAAGTGTTAAATCCATGCTGGTTTAGACTTCGTTTGTGTGTTTGGACTGTTGTGTGTGAGCACAGGTACGCACAGGCTCTCTACAGTCATTGTAACAGCTGCTGCACCAAACTTTTTCCCACATTTATTGAAATCCCCTCTATCTGCATGTCAGACCTTGAGCTCAGGGAAAAACAGGCAATGATTTGACGAAGGCCAGGTTCAGAAATGAGGATCAGAGGGATATCGGGATTTAGAGTTAAATCTGTTGCATTAGGCGTGATATAAATGTAGCCTGGTGAATCACCGTCACCAAGAACTGCATTTTTGTTTGCTATTTACCCCTCAATTTTCATTAAGACACCACACAGCTACAGAACAACGACATAAACTTCGACAGAATGCCTTTAGTATGTCTAAATCATCCGGTAAACATGAACAACACAGCAGAACGATGCGGAATATTCATTTTATCCTATACTTCTATTAGACATGGCATGCGCAGGCTGTTATCTTGTGTGGCAGGCATGTTGCTAAACTGCGCAGTCAGAACAGACTGTGTTTATATGACAGAATCTGCTGGCTACACACACCTTATATATATCTCTCTTACACACACACAAGCCAGATTAGCATGAAGTCTGTGATTCTCTGCTTCAGTTTTTCGTTGGGGCGTAAAATGAATGAGAAACACAAATGTAAACAAACATAATATTCAGCACTAACCGTCTTAGTTTGCTCTTATAACCAACGGCATTAGCATTTATTTGTCGATTATCGGTTAATTGGGTTAGCATTAACGTCCCGGGTTAGGGGAAAGCATACTAAGTCTGTTACAAAATATTATTAATGATTTACATTATCCTACATGAAGCTACAGGAATTTACTGAAAGATTAATTACTTTTTGAGTAATACTGAATTAGCACCGATGGTGTTTAATCATAGTGTTAAATCAACAAGTATAACGTTAACGTTCAGCCAGCTTGTCGTTACTTCATAGCAACATTAGCTTACAAAACAACATTACTGACATGGGATAGGACGCTATGCTAGCCCGAGTGTAACGGTGTGTGTGTGTGTGTGTGTGTGTGTGTGTGTGTGTGTGTGTGTGTGTGTGTGTGTGTGTGTGTGTGTGTGTGTCATTAACGAACGGGATGATTACGAGTTACCTGATGCTCCAGGAGAAATCGATACGTTTCAGCTCGGTTACCAAAACAGATCCGACTGAGCTCACTGATCGTTATTATTGATTAGGTCACTCATAATGATCTGTATGATTGATTGACACGGCAGGTAGTTTTTCGGTTCACGCTAAATCAAAGGCCAACAGTAAGATTTTAGAGATTACAAATGTTTTTTATACGGCGCACGGTCATATTCTCGCCTTCGGTCTTTTCATATCAGTGTTGTGTAATGATTTATGAACGAATGAATGTCCCTTGACATGTTTACACCCCAACTTCAGTGTGTATAAACTGTTTGGGCATTATTATTTACAAGTTTATTTTACAAAACAAACATAAAACAGTCTCCCCCCCCCCCTCTGCACCTTTCATTATGGTACATTTATTCTGTAGTACTTGTACCCTATAGTTTTTTAGTCTATTTGGTTATACTATCCATAATATTCTCTTTAATTTATTATAGTCTATATATTATTGTATTTCATTTCGATATATACTCTCTTTTAATTTTTATATTTAACTTCTGTTTATTTAAACTATTACTGTAAACGCATTTAATCCTTACATATATCATCTAGGCTGAATAAGGAGGTCGGGTCCCTTTTTGAATTTTGGTCCTCTGAAGGTGGCTTCCGTTTAACATCAAGGATGCCACTGTCACCCTAGGCTTGCTCACTTAGGGCTGTAGGACGAGATGTTCGTAAAGCTGCTTTAATACAATGCTCTGCTGACTTGACTTGTATATAGCAGATTGTACAATTTGTGTACTTTATATCCTACTCGTATTTTTGCACGAATGTTTGTACAAAGATCACTGTATTTGATTGGAATATAAATTTTGTCCAATAACTTTTATGTCCTCTGCTATGACATAAATGCTATGACGGAGACTGTTTACTATTTGACGACCCCGCAGAAATGTATGAAATTGTACCGGTTAAAGTGAAACACGTTTTTATTTTGCAGTTAATAGCGCCACAAACTCCAGCCATACGTCACTCAGCATTCAGTCAGCACACCCTGACCTGCACGTGCTTAATAAAACTTTCTTTGTCGTCTATATTTACAGCATCCATCCAGTGTGACTCCTGAACCCTGAGATCAAACATGCCGAGGTCATTTTTGGTGAAGAGCAAACGAGCTCACAGCTACCACCAACCCCGATGCCTGGAAGACGAATGCATCCGGCTCGATACGCTGCTGACACGCGTGTATACAGGTCTGTACCTACGTGTTTATTGATGGCATTAAACGTATGTAGCTAATCTAGCTTCATAATTAAATTGCATGTAAATTTCATTTTACATTTAAAGCCTAATTCGGGAGCTACAACACCTACACCCTTTAACTAAAGGACGTCTGACAAGCAGAACTGAGGTGTTTTAACATTAGCTTTATCAGGCCCTCGAGCCTCCCAGACGTTCTGTGGCCCTGTTCTGTACCAGGGGTCTGGTGTGAATGTTTTCTTGGTGCAGAATACATGCACAGTACTAGGCAGAGACTTAACCAGAGCGATTTCCAACAATCTTAAGCTCAATCCTAGCAACTATGAGGTGAGAGAGAGTTACCTAATCGTATAAGATTGGACTGAGTGAACATGTGTATACATTTTATCCGGCATACTGAAGGAAACTCCATGTTCCTGTGCAGAAATCCAGAAGTCTGAGTGTTGTGAGGCCGCAGTTAAGAGCGGCGGTCGATGCTCGCCTGAGGGAAACGCGGCGTGTACAGCCGAACACCGGGTGGCTCAGCACTCTCCTCTCAGCTGTGAGGGCAGTGTGTGTGACCCACCTGCAGACTATGAGGACTCGTGGACACCCAGATCTCCAGCGACCTCTCCAGGTACGACTGATAAGAACCAAAGTGCCTTACCAGCAAAGGGTTTGCCTGTATGTGGAGGAAGGCCCAAGTTAAAGGGCTCTTGGATCCGTTGATCATGAGGTGAACCAGGCGTGGCCCTGTCAGAGATACCAAAACAGCAGCAGTGCCGAAAGTCCTTTATAGAAGGACTTCCAGTGTACTAATAATAAAACATTCTCTCTGCAGAAGTGGATGTGTATTCCCTGTCCTCCCCGGACAACATCCAGCCTTTCGACCTGACCTTCCGCTCCTGCGCTTGGACCCGTCCACGCTCTAACCTCAGGCACTTGGTGAGGCCTTTTCCTCGTGCTCCAGAGGTGCCCTCCATCGGGATTTACGCCGCTACCGAGGCTTTTTTCACCGATCAGCCCCGTGCTGGAGGATTATTCCAGGAGGAATATGGTACGGCCCTGCTGGAGAGACGCGCACGAGGATGTTACGCCGACTTCAAGACCATGGCGGAGGTGTCCGAGATCGAATCCCACTCCGATCTGGAGTGCACACGCCTGCCGATAAGCGGCTCCTACAAGTGTGTCAAATGCACCAAGGTATCGCTTATGATCAGACATCCTTATGGTTTAATGGACAGTACTGATGGACCTGTGAAATCTGATCCATTCTCAAATCCCACCCAGGTCTTTTCGACGCCCCACGGCCTAGAGGTGCACGCCCGGCGCTCGCACAGCGGCACCAGGCCTTTCGCTTGCGAGCTTTGCGGCAAAACGTTCGGTCACGCTGTCAGTCTGGAGCAGCACAAAGTGGTCCATTCTCAGGTAAGTGTTTCTAACGGACAGACAACCTAAAATATGAACTAAATGACTGTTTTACCGCATTGTTTCCCCTTAAATAATCTGTATTGGCTGGAGTTCTTAAAGCAAGAACCGATTAAATCATGACCTCTTTCTGGCAGGAGAGGATTTTCAGCTGTAAAATCTGTGGGAAAAGCTTCAAGAGGTCGTCTACCCTGTCCACACACCTGCTCATCCACTCGGACACCCGACCCTACCCCTGCCAGTACTGCGGCAAGAGGTTCCACCAGAAATCAGACATGAAGAAACACACGTTTATCCACACAGGTACAGTACATCAGATTCCCCAGGATGAACTTCATTCAGTAATACAGAATATACAGCGGTACCTCGGTTCTCGGAGTATTGAGCAAATTCTTACATAAGGAATAACGTAAATGGAATGAATGGGTTCCAGATCCCCAGAAATCCCCCTGTATGAGGCATTATCAGCATTAATGGAGCTGTACTGTACAGGAACTCCTGATTTATGATGGGGATATGTTCAACAAATCCATCATAAGTTACATGGATCATGAACTGATGAGTTTAATATCGTCAGTACTGTATCACAGAGGAGCCGATTCCACATTAACACTTACATTAACCTACAGCTACCCAACATCATTAAAACAAAGCTTATTTATAATAAAGGGCTGACAGATCTCATGTCATTTAGTGAGTAAAAGCAAACACTTGCTCTAGCTGCTAATGCTAACGGCACCAGCCAAGAAGATTCGATCCCTGTTTTCCTTTCGATTGGCTCTTACAAGTAACCTTTTTAGCACCCATGGAGATTTATTTGCACTAAGAATGCAGTACTGTGGACGTAAAAACAAAGAAAAACACGATAAACACAGCGCAGATATGCACGGAGGAAAAGCGATTGTGAATCTGAATCACTAAATCCGACTCGTGAATCATTAATGGAGTTTCAGCCGAAACGCGGATCGACTCATACAAGTTTAAGCAAGTATTTACTTACAATAATGGTTTCTTGTTTCAGTCTGTGAGTTGGTAGGTTCTCCAGACACACAAATATATGTGCACAAGCACTAAAAAAGCGAGATTAACATAACATGTCCTCTAAGACGGTTCTGTTTCGGCTGCTCCTCCACAGTCCTTAAACGATAAACGGTTTAGAACCAGGACGTGAGCTCTTCCATTTAAATCTGAACGTCTACGATATTCAGGGGTCAGTAGTCAGTATTGGCCCGGTCTGATTCGTACCCTGCTCTTTTTCAGGTGAAAAGCCACACAAATGCCAGGTCTGTGGAAAGGCCTTCAGTCAGAGCTCCAACCTGATCACGCACAGCCGCAAGCACACCGGCTTCAAACCCTTCGGCTGCGACTCGTGCGGCAAAGGGTTCCAGCGCAAAGTGGACCTGAGGAGACACAGAGAAACGCAGCACGGCCTGAAATAATAGGACACGTCTCCGTTTGGGATTTTACCCGAGACCCGAGACCCGAGACGAAACACTAACGCTATGAGGACGTGGAGCAGTAGATACGCTGATGGAGCAGGGAATGTCTGTGTTTATTTAGCCTTATTCATGTGATTTTGGGTTTATTTATAAACGTGATAAGAATGATCAATAAAACATGCACACATTTAACTGTGTCGGTTATTTACAGCCTGGAATTGAATTCAAAGGGTCACAAGTACAGCCTCCATTCCCAGCGTTCTGGATTCTAACCCAGACTTTCTCACATCCCCGACTGAGCCCCGAGCCAACTGCGTATTGATCCCTCTTACCTGTCCTGCATTTCCCTCATCACATCTAGGGGCGGGCGATACGGTAAAATATTACATCACAATATTTAAACATTTTAACAATTCCAGATATTTATTACGATCCGTCTGATCGCAGACAAAAGGCATCAGCAGCGACAGATTCATTCAAAACTACTCAAATATTATCTATAATATAATAGTCAAATCATTCAAATAATATCTAGGGTTAGTAAAGTGATTAATCCTCTGCCATTTAATGGGATCTATGCTCCGTTTGTTGGTCAATAAATGTATTCTTTCAGCCAAAATCTGAAAGAAAACCCTGTTCATGCCCATTTCTGGCGTTCACGCTGAAAAACTAAACCATTTACAGTCAGTTCCAGAATTACTGACACTTCGTAAAGAACCTTTAATTAAAGGAAATTTATTCTAAAGAAAAACAATCTTAGAAATGATCAAGCTCACATTTCATTTTGACTTATCCAAGTTCATTCATCATTAAGGTAAAGATCGAACTCTGAGCTTTGGCTGAGCTTTTTCGGAGCTTTCCCCTCGGGTCTGAAGAGCAGCACGAGGCTTTGCAGATCCTCGTCCTTCAGTCTGAGCTCCTTCATGAGAGAGGAGATGTACTCGACCGATGAGGCCTTAACCATGGACTTTCTCAGTGACGGAGACACTTCAGCTAACCTGTCCAACACAGAGCAGAGTCACGGGTCAGACCTGAGCTCAGGATAAAGCGTACGTTCACAGGAAATGACTCGGCAGATCCAGCAGGTCATCACACTGTTAGGAACACCCACAGGCGGTCCTACACCCTTCTAGACCCTGCTTTCTGAGGTAATGTTAATTATAAACTGATCTTGTTACTGAACATCAACAATCCATTCAAACAGAATAAAATCAGTCCTTTCTCTACATGCCTAAATAAAATCTGCACTCTGATTGGCTAACAGGGAAAAAAGTTCCTGCTCGTCTCGTTCAGAATCCCATCAATGAACCTGTTTTTTAAATATATGTTTGACCTTAAGATGGTAAGTGTGCATTTTCGCATTTTCACTCGCTTTACTTTACCATGTCTGCAAAATCTGGAATTATTATAATGATATTTTCACATGTAATAATATAAATGTTTAGAGTGGATGCTGTGGTTTATATTCAGGTGACTTTGTGGTGATTCTGATTAAGTTTGAGAGAAGAAGCGACACAGAATCACCATCATTTACTTCCAAAGGTTACATTACCTGAGTTTGACTGAGACTATAATGTAATAATAATTCATAATCCTTTTAGGCTATATATTAGTTAGTTATATCTTGATTGGGACTCAACTACTAATTATTGTGAATTTCCATAAATAAAATAGGTTGTGTGTGTATATTTAGGCTTCCACTTGTGTTTATAAAAATGACTATATGACTATGGTAATGTCCATATCGGTCAACGGCCTGTTTCACAGAACGTAATGCTCTAAAGTAAAGAGACATTTCATAAACGCAGTGGAGAGAATGTAAAAACTCGCAAATAATAGAAATACCCAAGTAAAGCTGAAGTACTTTAAAACAGAACTTAAGTACAGCACTTGAGTAAACGTACTTCGTTACTGTCCACCACTGCTTCAGGTAAATGACACCACCTTAGCTACCGGAGCACCTGGGAGGCTCGATTTGCACCTGTGCTAATGTTTCAGCCGTAGTATACATTATTCAGCTGCTCTAAACAACGCAACTGGAGGGAATTGTGAGCCTGCCGAGGTAAAGGGAGACCGGCCTCCAAATTATTCATGAACGGAAAAACTGAGCTGTCATTTTACTGAACGGAATGAAAGAACTACATTTATTTGAATCCTGCACATTATCTGATGCACAGCAAAGAGAAGAGGAGTTGCTCACGCTTCAGGACTTGGGGTTTGAACCGATGACCTTTCGGTTAAAATCCCAAATCAAGGTCAAAGTCAGATTTATTTCTAAAGCACTTTTTGCTTTACAATTTTCTATGATCTTCTAATATCCTGGCCCAAAGCCCAAACTGAGCAAGCCTAGAGCAACAGCGGCAAGGAAAATCCCTAAACGTTAGAAGGAAGAAACCTTGTTAGGACCAAGACTCAACAAGAAACCTGACCTTCCCACCCTGATGCCAAACCGCCCTCACTAGGAGAAGTGGATGCTTCTGCCTCTGCCTGCACCCAGTGAGTTCCCGGTAAGGCCTTGGACACCTGACGACCCTGGCCAGGATAAGCATGGGTAAGACTGGATGCTTTGCTTTTCATAACTATAAGTCCAAAAAACACAATCCGAGTTTGAAGCTGGTGTACTGACTGAAACCGTGGGCTAGAACGTGATAAATCAGAGCCTTGGTTTTCGCAGGATTTTAAGGCGGGGGGGTTATGGGGTGGGGTTGGTCAGGTGGAATGTTTCCCATGCTGCCCTGCTGCTCTATCACGGATCTGCGTTAATGGTACCGAGATAAAGCAGTGGCACTGTTGACTCAGACGGGAGGAGCACGGAACTGCGGGCCTCGTCCGGGGCCTTCATAAAACCTGGGGAAGTCTCACGGACCATCTGTCGCAGAGCAAACAGCCGCCTGGAGCCACCTCGCGCACACACACACACACACACACACACAGCCTTTCCACTGTTTATCGGTGCGACATGCCAACACCGTGCCTTCAGACATTTCACACACAATCTCTGTACTTCTACATTTATTTTACAGGTTCACCCAGCACACAGCTGCTCATCCCAAAGCTGTATTCTCTGCTGGACTGAGATCCGGAGCCTGTGGAGCCGTCTGAGCTACAGCGATACTCTCACCATGTTCAGAAACCAGTTTGAGATGATTTGGGATAAAAGATGGTACACTGTGCTCATTGTGAATTGTAGCCCCAGTTCCTGTTCTTGGCTGACAGGAGGGGCACCTGGTGTGCTTCTGCTCCTGTAGCCCATCTGCTTCAAGGTTTGATTTGTTGTTTGACCAGAGAAGCGTTCTCCTCTGACCTCTGGCATCAACGTGGCATTTTCACCCAGAGCACTGCCCTCTGGATATTTTTTCTTTTTCTCTCCACTCTCTTTTAAACCCTAGATGGCGCTGTGTGTGAAAATCCCAGTAGATCAGCAGTTTCTGAAATGCCACGTTCAAAGTCACTTAAATCGCCTTTCTTCCCCTTACATTTACAGCATTTAGCAGACGCCCTTATCCAGAGAGACTTACAATTGGTACAGTCTTACAATCCAAGCAATTGTGGGTTCAGGGCTTTGCTCAAGGACCCAACAGTGGCAGCTTTGAACCTTTCGGTCCATAGTCCAGTACCTTACCCGCTAGGCTACCACAGTCCCTGCCTAATCACGGCTGATCATGTCGACATGTCTAAATGCGTCGAGTGGCATTTTTTTCCCGATTGAAAGTCCGAGAGCGTAACTTTCTCGTTAACTTCTGCATGTTCGGTGCAGGAGGGTTTAGTTTGAGTAAGGTGGTGGACAGAACAGGGAGCGACCATACTGAATTAACTGATGCAGTGGAAAAGTTGTAAAACAGTAATACAACTCCACACATTACTAAGGGATTCAGTGTAAATCATAAAAAGGTCATGCCATGCCAGCGCTGGTGCGCAACACACACACACACACACACACACACACACACACACACAAATCACTCTGCAGTAATGGATTTACTGAGTGGGTGTTCCTGCAGAGAAAACAATGCTCCCTGATTTCCTCAGCCTGCCTTCTTGCGCTCCTGCACTCCAGCTGTTCCACCGTCACACAACTTCACCCATCGGCCATAAACCCCGGCCAGCAAAAAGATAAAATAAAACCCCAACGCACTATCAGCAGCTCCATAATCTGAGCCCATGTAAACAAACAGTGGTTGAGGAACATTTCCAGCGAGGTCCTAAAATAAAAATACCAACACACTTGGTACTTTCCCATGTAAGACCAGAGCGGATTTAGGTCGATTACATTAGGGAACTGCAAGGGTGTGAAACTAAGTTGGTTAAAGGATCAAAATTGATGCATCGGTCTCACTAACAATCTGTACAACTCATGCTGTACTGATGGTCTACATCCTGGTACACCTTGAACCTACACCACAGATCATTCCAGTTCTTCAGGACCTATTTAGCTAATCTTTATTTGGGTCAGGGTATATTTTTTTGCCTTCAATGTTAACCACCGAGTCTGGTTAGGACCTTAATAACAACTGATTGCTCTCAAATATTCTTCTCCTTTTAGTTTCTCTACTTTTTCTTGCTCCAGTTGTCTGTAAAGATTCACAGGATATTTCTGTTCTGACTTGGTCAATTTCTTGTCTTTCTATATTTAATTTTAACTTTGGTTCTCCTGTCAGTGATGACTCTGACCTGATTATAATACTTTTTTGCATTTTTAATAAGAGCTGATTACCTCCTTGGGCTGCAGCTAACGATTAGTTTAGTAATCGAGTAAGGGCTTTGGCCAGAGATAGCTGTAGAGCTGCTTTGAGACAATGCTCCGCTGTCCAAAAGCGCTGTAGAAATGAATTTGACCTGACCTATATTATTATTTAATACACTGGAATCAGGCATGTTTTTCCAGTTCAGTCTTTGGAGAGTTATGAGAAGATGCCTGGACCAACATGGCGACGACGTTGACGTACGATCTAGGTATATATGGTTCTAAACTTTTGAAACTGCGCTCCTTGGCGACATCTGCTGGACAGATTTGTGCAAGTGCCTCAGGGGAAAATAAAAAAAACAGCAAACGTAAGATTAATATGATTTTGTTTTTTTTCTCTGAAATAAAGCCTTTAAAGCACTACTGGCTGTCATCCGGTACGGATTAACACGGGTTTTAAGGAGTAATGAACACTTAAGAGATTACTTTTTCTTTTTCCGTGACATTAGACAGTGTAACCTGAACTATATTGTGATAGATTCTGAGAAACCAGACTTACGCTGAAAGGAGAACGACAGAGATCAGGGTCCACTCGGGCGGCTTGTGAATGATGTTCACGTTTGTAAATCTGTAAAAGATCAAAACATCGCAATCGGACGATTATCAGCAGGACCTCAGCAGGCACCACCGAGCACACGGGAGGGTTTTACGGGTGAAATAATAGGAAGTGACTCGTTACAAATGATGGCCCTGGACCGCTGAAGCGCTGCATTTCGACACCTCGGATCGGGGTGAAGCCTTTGTGTGCGGGGCTCAGATTTAGTGGCCCATCTCAGGAGGAGCAGAATTCCTGGAAGCGCCTTCAATCTAAGACTGAAGTGCCCAGTAAATCAGCCGGAGAGCGTCACACGCAGCTTCCTGTCGAGAAGCATGCCTGCAGCGACTGGCTGCAGATTAAAGCGAGCTCAGAGAAAACCTTCCATGAATGGGTTTAGGGAAACAAAGTTCCCTAGAATCGTAAATACAACGACTTCATCATTCATGGAACCGAGGCTCGGAGCGACACTAAAATAAGAGCGGGTTCTGGTAGCTCGGTAAGGACACTTATCTGAAGGAAGGACTTCAGAGAACAATAACTCATTATTGGACTTAAACAAGAGACCAGTCTGAAATGATTTGAGATTTGGGATATATGAAGATGATACACCATCACGGGGTGCACATGGTCAGCAACACTCAGGCGGGCTGTGGGGTTCAAACCATGCTCAGCTGGTATTAAAGCACACAAAAAATCTACAAATTAACACTACTAACCATAAAAAACTTTTAGTAACCAGTGTGATACATTCTACAGCGTGAACTTCTCAAATTCTTTATAAATATTTCTCCACAAATGACCTAAAGCATCCTCAGAAGTTTCTTACGTCAGTTCTATAACAGAACGAGGCCAAACTGCACCACAAAGAAGGTCCAAAAGGACCTGATTTTGGAAAACTGACAGCTCACCTGAAGGTCCTGACCAGGTCGTTAAGGTCGTTGAGGATCTCGCTCATGGTCACCCCCAGAGGTCCGATGACGTCTGCCAAACTAAAAAGGGAGTCATATAAAACTATCACAACCAACGATTAGATGGAGGTCTAATACAAACAGAGGTGCTCTGGACACAGACCTCCTGCAGATCCTCTCCACCGCTATGTGCTTCTGGATGGCGTGCTGAGCCTGAGAGTCAACCGGCGGCAGAGGGACGTTCTGCACGACC
Source organism: Ancistrus triradiatus (assembly GCA_025084515.1). Classification (NCBI taxonomy): domain Eukaryota; kingdom Metazoa; phylum Chordata; class Actinopteri; order Siluriformes; family Loricariidae; genus Ancistrus; species Ancistrus triradiatus. Next base: position 108,942 of record JAJAGP010001845.1, on the reverse strand, counting down.
ACATAATAAAAACAAACTTTTATGATGAACATGCAACATCAGACAAACAACCAACAGGATCGAGGCGTCAGATTAACATCCAAATTCTTCCCATCCTTCCACAGTCCATCCCGGTGCCATCAGTTCCCCGGATAAACAGCGCACAGGTACAAACCCACCCAGGTGATGAAACCAGGACCAGACCTCTTTCTTCCTGCTTTATTTCTATAGCACTTTTTACAATGGAGCATGGTCTCAAAGCAGCTTCATTATCTAAGGCCAGTCCCAAATTGAGCAAACCTAGGGCGACAGTGGCAAGGAAAATCCCTAGACGTTAGAAGGAAGAAACCCAAAAACGGACCCGACCTGCTTGGGTGGCGTAGATGATAATGGAAGAATAAAACTAGTGAATTTATCTTTAGGATCTTGAGTCCTCAGTGGGAAAGTCTTTTACCGTTCCTAAAAAGCTGTCCCTTATTAAAGTGGCTCAGGTCTTTATTTCTGAGTAGTTCGGGAAGTGAGCTTGCTGCTCAGATGCTTGCAAGTAGCGCTCCCAAGAGGTCGCTGTGAGTTACTGCAGGATAAGCATGTCATTCTACCACGACATACCTACAGAGACCTGCATGAACACACACGTGATGCACCGACATCAGGATCCTCATTTATGCAAGTGTTAGTTAATTATGGTAGTTCATTTAAAAGCCCTCACCTCCGCGGTTCCACGCTCGACCTCCTCCGGCAGAACACACACTCCTCTGTAGAACTCCTGCACCCTGACCTCCATCATCTTAGCCTCCGTCCTCAGACTTTCATAATCCGGAGCCGCCGCAGTGGGTCGACCCTGACTTTCTGGCACTTTCTTCTTCTCTGTAACCTGCTCCGGATCCTCCAGATCGTCTTCATCCAGCTCGTCTTCTTCCTCGTCGCTCTCTGGCATGGCTTCCCTCTGCCATTTATAATCCTGTCCATAGAGGAACCTCATGGAGGGGTGAGAAATATAGATCATAAACTCATCATGTTATAAAAGGTGAAGCATTTTTATTAGGATATGTATCAAAACACTTCGACTTCATACAGTCGTAATGCTTCTGAAGGAGAAAAACCTTCAGTCAGCAGTATCAGATCATCACTGCCTATAATCCTGCAGTCTGTCATACTCTTGGAAGCACACCATCACACCCGTCGTGTGTTTGCTTGCTCGTGAGCTCCCGTTAGTTCTAAACTGCTCTAACTCGGTTGATGTGTTAAGAGAGATTGTGTGAATGACTTTCCTGTAGTTATTTGTACCAAGCTGTAAATGATAACCAAGTAGATCTACCTGTCCTATCATAAATAACATTGTAGTGTCACCATATCTTACATAACCGAGTGAAAGCTTTCCTTTTTTATTTCTGAAGAATGTCAATCTCAAATCAAGTGTAGTTTTATTGTCTAAAAACTCAAGCAAACTGTATCTTTAGAACCCTGAATTTAAAAGAAATTAAGTTTTAACGGTGTATGTGAGAATGATGTATGGTTGCGCCCTCTAGTGTTCAAAAAGATGCAACTGCGTTAGATTGTGCAATAAACAGAATGCAAGTGACCTCGTCAATCTCCGATTCACACCGTGACAACAGAACACTTTGTTTATAATTTAATCCTCTGTTTTTAGTATTTCTTGTTACAGCAGGCGACTAATTGCCCACCTCTAGTTACACAACTATGTATATACTGTATTTGTTATTGCGAATCAATAAACGTGTCCTCATATGACTCGCTCGTACCTCATGGTCTCCTGGGTTCTCCATTCCATCAGCGTGTGTCTGAGAGTTTCCAGCAGGCTGCTGGTGACGACCAGAGAGTCTCCTCCTGATTTCTTGAGGTTCTTCAGCAGGTGTTTGAGCCCTGCAGCTCCTTTCTTACTCATACTCACTTGGGAGATGTTCAGACTGCTTTCGGTCACTTCGTTATCCACGTCCTTGGTCGAACCAGGCTGCTCGGAAACGTCACACCGGTCTAGAAGCCTCCTAGTTTCCTCCACGCTTCGTTCCAGCGGAGCACCTTTACTAACCGGAGGTGAGCCGCTGTCCTGGTTACCGTCCGGCTGAGACGTGCGCGGGAGGCCACCGGTGTCAGACACGCTGCTATTGATCGGGTCTTGATCGTGCCTTTTGGGCAGTTTCCCCCAGTGTACCCGCGGACGTGGGCGCTCCCCGGATACCACGCTGGAGACGAAGCCCTGCTCTTCATCGCTCTGCTCACTCTCGCTAGAAGACCGCTGAGGCGCAGAGGATTCTGGGATAGGATTCTCAACGTCGGACAGGTTCACCGGTTTGTCTGACAGCTTCACCTCCTGCCCCGAACTTCCTCTGAAGAGCGAGAAGAAATAGGAGCATGCCACGGAACTCCGGTACACGTTCACGAATTCATCGAATCAACCAATCACGTGGCAGCAGGGCAGATTATTGATCGTGTTCTGGGATTTTCACACACAACCGTCTCTAGTTCTCAGAACAGTGCCATAAACCTTAAACATGGTTAGAACACGTACAATAACCTACTGCAGAGCTGGGCAAAATTATTAACACAAAGCTGAAAATGAGAATTAAATGGTCATTGAACGACCATGGCTTTTCCTCACTACATTTCCCAGCGCTCATCACTCCCGCCGTGTGACTCCCTATATTATGCAAATTCAAACTTCCGAGTACGGGTGAATTCCTGAATGACTATTTATTTCAGAGAGACAGTGATCGAGTTCATACATACCCATCACCCTTTGTCATTAGCTTAACATCAGCAGGTCTGTAAAAGAAGTAAACATTTCACAAGTAAATTCTACTATTAATATGAGAAACAAAAGTATGTGTACACCCCTTCGCATTAACTGCAGGAGCTCAGTCCTTGGATGCCATGTTTCCACGTTTTGCCCTGGCCACATTTATCCCTGGTTACCCTCTACCTCATCACCCAACACAACGAGCGCTCTCGTGGCTGTACACAAACTTTTGCAATGAACGCGTTAAGTGCGAGTTTAATATTCAGCTTACTGCTCCTCCTTCCTCCAGCCCACAGCGGGGATTTTGAAATCGGACTTCGAGGAATTTGAGGCTTTAAAACAAAAGTTGCTACAAAAGCACTGAAACAAAGAGAAAACTGGTTTAAGGTCGCTAGGATTTAATAATCCGTAAACAGGATCATGCATAAAAACTACAACAATGTACAACAGTGGAAACGTGACCCGACCAGTACGGACGTAAACCTCGTTCCTGTGGCGAAACACAGCCCCTGATGTCGAAAGCCACGTTTAAATAAAACAAACAAACAGAAAAACCTTACCTATCCGAATATTGATGTAAATCCTTTACCTTACGCTCGGTGATGTCATAGACCTTGTTGGTCTTGGTGGAGATTTTATACTTTGAGAAGGCAACCTGAAATACAAAGACACAGTCATATAAGCAACTGAAATGGTTTCGGCAAAATGTGGACAAGCGTCCTCACCGGCAGATACACAGTGTGCCAAAGCATTCACACAAACATTAGTCACATCTCTGTTCTTACGTAGTCAGTTTGTTGGAGCAGACAGGATAGCCGCACAGCCTGGCGATGGACCGTTCCTCCACTACATCTGTATAGTTGGCCGGCGTGATCAGTCGAACCTGCAGCCCACATTCGGACATGTATCAAACCAGTAGGTTTAAAGCGGATATAGGATCGGCCGTGGCTGTGGCAGTGCTTACACAGTCCGTAAGGAAATCCTCTGTAACTCTGTCCTCCAGCAGCCTTTCCACCACCTGAAGAGCTCTACGCTCCAACTCGAGCTTCTCCCTCAGGCTCTCTCTCAAAAGCTCCTTCCTGAAACCCAATACAAAACCAGATCGAACGTCTCCACAGACGCTTTGCTGGGGCACTTATAGAATGCCAGCATTTCAACAAGAACGTCTTCAACTGTTAGGTGCTGGAGTTTTTCCTTCAGTTTTTGACCCCGTTTAACCTGAAACTCACAGAACGCAAGTCCAGCAGCAGTCCATCCCAGAGATGGGTAAAGGGTGCTGGGCAGTAGGGGTGGAAAAGCGGCATCCACAAAAGGCTATGAGAAGTATAAAGCCATAGGATCTCCAGTTTATCAACAAATGACACCTGACACTACACTCTATGGCCAAAAGTATGTAGACCCTTCTAATAACTGCTAACAGGTTTATAATATGAGGCAAACAGCTACGGAGTCTCCATAGACAAACCGTGGCAGTAGAATGGATCGTACTGAACACCTCTGTCACTCTCAGTATGGCACTTTCATAGGTTTCCAAACACTAAAGCAAAGGAAGCTTGGCTGGTTTGCATAGACCTTAACTTCATCACACACCTTTGAGATGAACTGGGATGCCAACCGTGAGCCAGAGCTTACAATCAACCACCAAATCACAGCCACCCTCCAAAATCTGGTGGAAATCTCGGAATAAACTTCATACCAATCGTTTTAAAACGCCGTTTGTGAGAGTCCTCAAACTCTGTAGCTCCAAGTAGGGTTAGATGAATTAAAGTTATTACCTTCTGGCCTCCTCTTCAGCTGATCTCACCTGCGCTGCTTTTCCTCCTGCAACAAAACAGATTCGGGTTAAAAAATTAATAACATTATACAAATATTGTTCTAAAGATCATACGTAGATAGACAACGAGCTATAAAAACATACAAAGACACAATTCACATCTATTCAGGTATCAATTACAGTCCCAGTCTAAGTTTAGCTACATAGTTTTAAAAGTAAATGAGCTAGTTTATGAACTGTAAAGTAACTAAATTCCTTTTTTACCTGTCTTCTTAGACTTCGCTGCTCTAACGCGCCTCTTCTCGCCGGCTTCCATGCTGTCTACGGTCAAAACATATATCGGCCGCGTCCCAAATCACTAACTTCCGCTCTAAATAGTACGGTTCAAAAGTTCAAAAAAGTGAACGCATCATAGCTTGGAGACACACTTTTTAGCAATACAGTGTGCGATTTGAAACACAACCCATTACTCTACGGCAAGCGCGACACGACAAAATGCGTCGTTGCGCATGAAAGTAGGTGTGTAGCTGGCTGGAACTGGTAATATTTCAGCTTTTTTGTAGCGTAAATCCAAGTAAGTTCGTGTCTTTTTAATTATTACCGTACAATGTTATAATAAATCGAATGAAGTGAGAATTAGTTATGGAGTCCGTACGCTTGTCGCTTTAGCTTGCTATTTGTTAGCTGATAGGCTAGCACACCGTGTTAGCTGCTTTAAGTTAGTGCCACATTAATACATAACAATAAATATATTTGATTTAAGATTAAACACTGTGTGTGATGTACAGTCTTATAAAACGGTAACACAGCCTGTTCAGAGAGCAAGCTTAAATAACCGATTCAGTAACCAACGAACCAGTAACGAGTCACTTACACAATGCACTAGAGGATCATGAGGGGGTGCACAAACTTTCGCACGCTGCGGCGTTTATGTTTTCGATATGTGAAATTCAGCAAATAAACAGCAGTGCTGCACTAGAATGTGCAAAATATGAGTCACATTTAGGTTGTTCTAGGCAAAAACGAACTATTCAATTAGAAAACAATTACAGCAGGGGTGCAAATACTTTTGCCTAAAACGGTACTGAAATCAAATATACATATTGAGGTTTTGCTGTGGTACATCATCAGGAATGAAACAAGAATAACAGTGTTTATAAAGCATGTTCCGTACTTTATTTAGGGTTTCTTCCTTTATTCTCGATCCATTATTATATTTTGACAATGTTAAAATTTATTTTAAATACTATTAATTATTTAATTATGTAGTGTTGTACATTTATTATTTTCATTACTATAATTGTCAATTTTATTATTTGTATTATAGTTATTGTTATTCTATTAATAGTTCATACTAATTAGTAGTATTAGAGATCCTTTCTAAATGTATCTGCTTTTATTTATTAGATAATTATACATGCTATTGTTTGATTAGTGTTTTTATTTATCTGGGTTATAGTGATGGCTTATTATTATTCTTTATTTTTTAATGATCTTTTCTAAATGTTTCTGCTTCTTATATTTACTTGTATTTTTAAATATTAAGTACTTTGTTTTGTATTTATATATATATATATATATATCTCCACAGTAATTAATTCTGAATTCCTCACTAAGTGGACAAAGCTTGAACTTTAATCTAAACTATTCCTGTAAGTGGCTGCGGTTCTCAGCGTTTCATGTCTGCACAGGTGATCAGGTGGAGCAAAACCAGAATGCAGTAACGATGGCGTTGGAGCGGTTCAGCGACGTCGTCCAGAGATGTGTAAGCCCTGTGGACCCAGAATGATCCGCTTCAGTATCGATTCCCTTCTGCTGATCTGTGCGCTGTCTCTCTTCAGCAGGCCGTCCAGGATGAGAACTTCTCCCCGGCTGACTTTGACCTGTTCCAGACCTCAGGGCGCATCTGTATAGAGCAGGGCCACAGCGCTCAGGTGCTGAGCCTCATCGTCGACGAGAAGAATCAGGTAATACGGGCGCCGTGGGCCGGATCACAGGACCGGGCCGAGTAGGAGGAGGATTGAGGAACTTTTTCGTTACAGGGCGTTGTACGGTGCATGGGATGGAACCTGCTGCAGCCAGTGGTCAAGGTTCTGCTGAAAAAGGAGGAGAAGAACCTTCATCACTGCCACGCCATCCTCACACACTTATTACAGGTTTGATCTGATCTTCAGCTCAGTGGTTCTGCATCAGGGTGATGATGATGATGATGATGATGAACCTGTGATCTCAGGTGTGCAGTCCTAAAGAGCTCCTGGTTGGATTGCTGGAGCAGCTGGAGGAAGCCGAGTCTGATACGAGATCTGAAACCATCCTGCTCCTGCTCACGCCCTTACAAACAGGTGAGATCGCGTCATTACCCAGAGCGGGTCTTGATTCTGGCTGATGGCGCCGTGGAGCTCTTAGCCTTATGGAGTACACAGTCCAAAATCCCAGAAGGACCAGCTCCATGTTAATGCCTATAGATTTAGAATGACAGCTTGGGTGTCCCAATAATTTTGTCCCTATAGTATAAGTAAGAGCTTTCACACAGTGTTCCACTGTTCTTGTTCAAGTGCTACTGAGACTGAGGAAGAAGAAGGCGGCATCTCTGGGCATGGCTCTCTCCTCCGTCCTCGCTCAGGTCTCCAAGCTTCCCGTCCCTTTGACCAAAGAGCAGGAGCAGGACGATGTGTTTGGTTTGTGCCGCTGCTGTGCGGCGCTGCTGCGCTTCGTCGGGCCCTTCGTGGAGGAGCTCAAAGAGAGCGCGAGGGACCGGCGTGGCCTCTCCAGAGACGACGAGCTCAGGGTGGAGATCTTGAAATTGTACGTGGCTACATCAATAAATCACTCAGGGTGCAGTTTGACTCTGTCTGCATCTACTGAAGGCATTTAATGATCTCACACATAAAGAATGGGTTCTTCTCTCTCTGCAGCTGTATGAAGAGTTTAAGCGAGCCTCTGCTGGAGGTCCGGCTGAAGGATCCGGACACGTTACCGACGTCCCCGCTCAGAGACTTCGCCACTGAGATCCTGGTAGATAAAAAAGCTTTTATCCTGCACTAACCCCAATCCTATGAAGAAACTTTCTTTGTAATAAATTAAAGCTGGTCAGTCGATATATTTGTGTTTATTTTCTGCATAATAAACAGTCTGATGATGATGTTTTAGCAGCGGGGGAACGATGGAAAGGAACCATTTGTACCTCAGACAAATCGTTTTCCGTTCTGCGTTTAGCTCATGCTGTGCAGTATCGGCGAGTCGCTCCCGGATTTGTTGTTTCACAATCTGTTGAGGAAGAGGGAGGTGCCGGGATTCCTCGAGGAGGAAGTTCGATACCCCAAAGAGTCGTTGGCGAGCCTGGCACATTTACTCTTCGTCCATCACATTGCCATTGATGTTTTCCCTGCAGTGCTGAGGTAAAAACATAAATGTTAGGGTTTATAAGATGCATGAGACCGTGTGCGATTGATTGATTGTGCAGTGTTCATCTTTCAGCCCAGTTTTCGTTCTACAGTGCAACATGGAATATGTCGAGCTCTTACTCAGCAGGTACGCATTTCATTTATTACATGTTATTTGAGGCGTAGGGCTGTAACGATTTCGATTCGCGGTACTGATTCGATTTTCTGTGGACAATAGTCCCTGCAGTTAAAACAGCCTGAATACCTAGAAATGAATAACTAACGACTAAATACCTTAGCCTGACAATCACTGTAAGCACACAAGCTCGCTGCTGAGCCCAGCCGATACACATTTCCAGTCTCGAATCTCTCCAGTTCCCGCTGGAGAACGGAAGGTTTGCCGTATATGATGTACGACTGCGCCCTCTGGTGCTCCAAAAATGCAATTGTTGTAGTGCAGACGGTGTACGAAGTCAGAAAGAAACATGAGCTGTTATACACTACTAAACAGTAACAGCAGCCAAAGCAAAGCCATCCATTTAAAAGCATGCACTGATTTCTGTTTGCCTGTTCTAATGACACTGGACTCAATTACCTGTCTGTAATAGGACTGAAGAGTCGCGGCTGCAGAAAGGACTGGTAAGATAAGCTTACGTTTCCTACGCACAGGTTTCATTTGGCATAAGCATAATGTCATTCACTTTAGGACCCATAGTTAACAGACTATAGTGGTACCTCTTCATTAGTGTGGAATCGGCTCCTCTATGTTACAGTACAGACTATATTAAACTCATCAGTTCATGATCCATTGACCTTATGATGGATTAGTTGAACACATCCCATCATAAATCAGGAGCTCCTGTACAGTACAGCTCCATTAATGCTGATAATGCCTCATACAGGGGGATTTCTGGGGATCTGGAACCCATTCATTCTGTTTACATTATTCGTTATGGGAAAGATTTGCTCGGTACTCATTTTTGATTGAAGCCTTCTGGAACGAATTGAGGACGAGAACCGAGGCCCTGCTGTATATATTATGTCGAAGCCCTGTAGGTTTTGGTTTTCTGCCTGTAAGAGTGACACAGCTTATCTACACAGGAGCTGTACGAGAAAACTCTAGTGCGGGTGGAGAACAGTAGCCTGCCCGTCGACCTTCTGGATTTAAAAACCTTCCTCAGTGTTCCTCAGGTAACATGATCATTCATCTACCTAGTCTTTTTTATGACAGAGTTATTTCGTTATTTTCTAGCTTTCTGTGTTTATTTATAGCAGTATCTTCCCTTGTTTTGTTTGTCCCCCATGCAGACCTTGGTTAAAGTGATGACGCTGTGTCCGGTTCAGACTGTGGTAAGAACATCGTCAACTTAATCAAACAAAAACACGAGTGAAGATGAGTGCAGGAAGCTCTAGTTTGTGTTTTAGATAAATAACCAGACGCTTCCATCCAGTCCCTGTGAGCTTTATCTCCATCATTCTCCAGCCTTTCAGTTCTATTCCACCAGATCTCTTTTTTAATATCCATGTTTTTAGAGGCAGCCTGTTGCTCGTCCTATAAGCTCCTGATGAGCTGTTCTGCCCGGCGACCGAGCTCTGATTGGTCAGCCTGATTTTAATGCAGGAATTAGAGCAGGCTCCGGTTAAAAGTGTTTCACAGTGGCGCGGTCCGTCAGTTTGGGACTCGGTGTGAAGACAGCGTTACTATACGTGTGTTTTTCTGTCTGTAAAACTCAGACCCAGTGTGAAAAGAAGATAAGATGATAAATAACGTTATGGAATAATTCAAAAGTAATAAATGCATTCTGTTTACGTTTAGATTTGCCACTTGTATGGCAGTGTGGGGTTTGTACATGGGAAAACCTTCTTTAGGGTCAAACCGCAGCAAGAAGATAGCTTATTAATCTCTCTTTGTGCCCACAGAGGACCAAAGGACTATCTGTTTTCCAGCTGAGCATCGACAAATTTAACACGGAAGCTAAATACAAGTTTTTCAGGTCAGTACAGTTCGTCTGTACAGCAGGGTGGAACGATGCATCGGGTGCAAAAATGGGACGACTTGCGTCATAGAAGGAAGGACCAGTAAAAGGAAATTTTTTTTTTTAGCACCAGAGGGAGCGATATTGATGCGTCGCTTTGTCGTAATTTCTTTTAATTGTGGGAGACTAAAGATTCTGTTTGTGTAAATGTTTTTATCTAAGTAAAGTACAGATTATTTTGAATTGTTATTCCTCAGGAATAAAAAAGGAAAGTTTTCATGCGGTTATTTAAGATTTTTTTTTTACAATTTTAAATCTGTTTCTATTCATTTCTTTTAATTTACATATACAAGAAAATGTGTGATTTGCATTGTTTACACCACGAAAAAAGGAATGTCTTGTCAAATGTAAAAGCTATAATTCGTGAATCGGATCGACTCGAGAGCCGAGTGCATCATTACACCCCTACTGCACAGTCATGTCATTTATTTATTTTTGTTTTTGTATGTTTTGTATGCTTTATAACTCCAGGTTCTGTGCTTGGTGTACCAAAGTCGGTCACAATTCCTACAATGTGGTCTAACGCCCTAATTCATTATTATTAGATATTCTTTATTGTATCTGAATTGACTGTGGAAGCTTGAGTGTGTACTTTGCCTTGCTAGACTTGTGAGGACCAGATGTCTCTACGATGATAGCAAAGCCTGGAATTTTAACGAGTTTTTCTGGTCCTTACTTTTTTAACTGCTTTTCAAAACTGGCAACTGTTATTTGAAAAACCAAGAGCCAAAAGTCTTGCTTTAGGTGGCTGAGATCAGGGTTAGGTGTAGGATTAATTAGCTGCAGTAATCTTTCATTGTCGTTCATGTCTATGGAAAGTCCTCACAAGTATAGTAAGACGAGTGTGTGTGGGATGTGGTTTCTATTGCAGGTGCATGCTGAAGGCCACTGAGCATGCAGGCGTGCAGGGATACATTATTAAAAACATCAAGAACCAGATTGACCTCGCATTAAAGGTACAGCGTGAGATGCCGATGATTTCTTTGGTACTTAAACTTAACGCTCACTAATAGCACGGGTTGGGTAATATTAGAGTTTTAGCAATGCCAAGTTTTGATTCCAAAATGGTGACAAATGTTTAGGTATAAAGAATATCTTAATTTTTTTATATTTCAACTTACTACAAAAGTAATCATTTTTATGTGACCTAGGAAAACCAAATATCTCTGAGTTATTACTGATCATAAGTAATCTCTACTGCTGACGTGATGAACCTGTGATCCAAAAGGGCAGCAAGCTGTGTGAGATCGATGAGTAAAATAGGTTTAAATGGGAAGAACAAAAGCCCTGGATCACAGGTTCATCATTTCAGCAGTAAAGATTACTTATCACTAGTACATTTAGGTTTCCTGGGTCCTAGTTTGAGTTCATTTTAGACTCTCCCTCTCTCTAATGCAGCGCTTGAGCTAGGAGAGCCGGTCGAACCCGGTACACTGCCATTTTAGAGGTGAAACGTCCTTTACAGCAGATCAGCTTTCCACATAGATTTCGTTTAGCCATTTCTCTGACAGTGGAGCTAAACTTTTGAGCGCCCATCTTCCTCTAGTGCTCTAGCGGAGTGTGTCAGAACAAAACTACACGATCACATGACACACCGGTCCTGGGATATTGCTCAAGCGTAAGGTGTAAGGGGCTCATAGCCTATAGAATACAAATTCCCTGTATTTTCTGGTTGGATCCTAATAAAGAGACTGAAAAATAATTATATAAGGTCATTACACCACTGCTAAAACAAATGTATATCTAATCTAATGGAGGCCTAAGACTTTTGCACAGTACTGTATGTGGTGCAGGGTGGGCGGGTCTACATTAATGTTATATTAAGGCTAAGAATGATCGATATTAAATCAGCGTTGTGTGTTCTCTTCTCTAGCCGGGTCATGACAACGAGTGGTTCCTGGGGAAACATCTACTGCCGTTACTGAGGGAGGTGCTGAGTCTTCCTGAGGGCCCGGAAACTGATCTGCTACACAATTTAGACAGGTAACCGTGAACCTTCTTTTTGTAGTCAAAAACGCTGATCAGACAAAAGACTCAAACCAAATAACAATAATATCGATTGTCTTTCGGATATATTAGACGGAAAGTGTACAGTAGGTTCTCATACTGGACGTGTCGAAAGCTTGGGCGTAAAGGCCGGGCGACTGGGTCAGAGCATCTCCTGATCTACTACTGCCAGTCCCAGACTTCGTCCTTTAAGCATGCTATACATTTGGTTTGAAATTAAAGTCCTCATTATTCTACTGTAGGATCATGGAGTCCCTGAACTTGCTGCGTTATCTGCTGATTAGAGATAAAGAATGGGACAATGAGGTAAGCACTGGAACTCTAATTCAAGTAATACACTATATGGACAAAAGTATTGGGACACTTCCAGCTCTGTAAGGCTTCCTACAGGATTTGGGACTGTGCCTGTGGGAATTCTTGTCCGTTCAGGCACTGATGTTGGTACGAGAGGGCCTGGCTCACAGTCTCGATTCTGGTTCATCCCAAACTCACCCTTTGAACAGCAAAGGCCTTCCCCAAACTGTTCCCACAAAGTTAGAAGCGTACGATTGTCCAAAATGTCTTGGTTATGCTGAAGCATTAAGATTTCCCTTTGCTGGAACTAAAGGCCCAAAACACCCCATAGCATTATCCCTCCTCCACCATACTTTACAGACAGCTAGGTGACGTTCTCCTGGCATCACCAAACCCAGGCTCGTCCATCAGACTGACAGATAGAGAAGCGTGATGACGCTGAACATGCTCCACAGTCCAGTGGTGACGTGCTTTACACCACTCCATTCATAGGAACCCGTGCCCTGAAGCTCCCGGTGCCCAATTTTAATTCTGATGTTAATTTTCCAGAGGATTTTTGGATCTCTGCAGTTTTTGGTTCAGCAGAGTGTTGGTTGGCATCTTTTATGCTCTATATAAAAGTCTCCGCACTGGGTGCCCCCGCTCTGTAACTTTACGTGTAGGAAGGAAGAAATTTCAGCAACAGACTTGTTGTAATGGTGCCACCCTATTACAGAACCAGCCGAATTCAGTCAGCTCTTTAGAACAACCCATTCTTTCACTAATGTTTATAAACAGACTGCATGGTCTTTAGGTGCTGGATTTTATACTGAAACTACTGAATTCAGATTAAGAGGTGTGTCTCAATACTTTTGTCCATATACATTATATCAAGATAATAAAACCCAGATGTAGAGTTCTCTTCCCATGAGCGCATTTCTCCGTCTGTGATTCTCAGACAGGAATATGGAGTGAGCTTTATAAGATCGAGGATCACTACCTGAAGCCACTGCGCACGGGATTGAACATGTCCAGAGCACATTACGAGGCCGAGCTGAAAAGCACTAAAGGGAACAAGAAGCAGAGTAAGGGTAAGAAACCTCTCACACTTTCGTACATCAGTTATAGGGCTGTGCAAAAAAATCAATGTAACCAATATATTTTGCGAAATCACTTCAGCTCAAAATATTGAATATAAATATTATACTGATGGAATAGGGCATTTTGTTTACAATTTTAAACCTAATGTTTCTAGTAATTTCTTTTAATTGCAAGGGACAATTGTTATTGTTAAAAACATATACAGGAAGATGTCCATTGTTTACATTACAGAAGTAAAAAAGGAACATCTTTGGCAAATGTAAAATCAATAGTCAGGAGAGAATCGAATCGTGAGCAGAGTGAATCGTACCACCCCTAGTAATAATGCCCAGTAACTGTGGCGGCTCATGGACTTAATGGACTCGTGGAGTTAATGTCTTGTCTGATCGGTGTTTTCTGTGTTTCTGCAGAATCCAAAGCAGCCTGCACAGTCACTGTCGGTAACGAGCCGCTCCCCAACATGACTCCGGAAACGCAGCTCCAGGTAAAACCCGAGCTTGTTCCGGTCACACGCCTGAGAAACCGTCCCTCGGTCTTACACACTATGACGTATTGTCTCCCGCAGGTGCTGCAGTCGGCCCTTTATACGTTCGATTTGATCGAGAGCGTCCTGGCGAGGATCGAGGAGATCGCCGATGCCAAAGGGAGGACGTAGACGGGATTTAAAGATCCGGTTCGTCTGTCCGGCCTCATCCTCCGATGAAACTCGATACCTGAGGTCGAAGTGAAACGTCATCTAATGGCAGCGTAGCGAAAACTCATCAGCGCTGAAATCACTAGACAGCGAGTGAGGAGTAAAAGGCGATCATATAAAATCTAGTTGCTGTAAATGACATTGTTACTGTGTGCAGCATTTCCATGGCTCTTCAATCAAAGTCACTCAAGCAGCGTCATTAAAGGAATGAAGCTTTGCAGCATGTTTTGTTTTAGCTCGACTGCAGTGCCTCTGCCTGATAGTTCTGTGCTGCAGCTACAAAGCTAAAGGCCTTTTCACACGGACGAAAAACCGCACGTCAAGTTTTTAAAAAGAACACACCCAATTCAAAACTGACTGACCTCGGCGCTGCGTAAAACGTTTAACTCGAGCCTGTTCTAATTTCTGCGTTGTTAAAATCAGGCTGACCAATCAGAGCTCAGTCGCCGGGCAGAACAGTTCATACAGCTTATAGGACGAGCAACAGGCTGCCTCTAAAAACATGGATATGAAAGAAAAGATCTGGCGGAATGGAACTGAAAGGCTGGAGAATGATGGAGATAACTGGATGGAAGCGTCTGATTATTTATCTAAAACACAAACTATCTCCATCTTATATATATATATATATATATATATATATATATATATATATATATATATATAAACAACGACAAACCCTTGAGTAAAAACAACAAAAGTGATAAGTAAACTAGAAGTCAAATGAGCAATCAAATATGGGAATTGTAAAACAAAATGAAGTAAAATCAAATAAATAAAATAATAGTAATTTTAAATCATATAAAAAATGTAATTAAATTTAAGTAAAAAAAATAAGTATAATTTATAATAATATATAATTTACAATAGGTAACAGGATTTGACCGTGTTGGCTTCCCATATGTTAGCTACATGATCTTTGTAGCTCCAGTGCAGAACTACACAAGCAGATGAACATATCCCGGCTGCATTTCCGCTTCGGTCGAGGCGTTCCTTTAGGTCACAGAATTCTGCAGCGAGACTTGAACAGCTTGTTGGCTACAGCACGGCAGAGTGACAGACACAGGGATTAGCACTGATGAGACTTGAGCATGTGGGGTGGGGGTGGGGGTGGGGGGTTAGTTCAATGCTGTACTAGCCAAAATATTTTTAAAGAGAATGATTTGTGAAGAAGAATCTTATCAGACATTCAATAAATTTGCTTTTTGTAGAACCGGGCTCTTACTGATCTGGAGCACGTGCTGCCTTCACAAAGCTTTACATGAAGCTTGTTTGCTGTCCTGGCCTTACAGGGTTGAGCTCTGGAACATCTTAACTGATCTGAAAGCTCCTCACTCAGCAGACACAGGTCTTCTGTTAATCCCTAGGTTCAGTCACAGCTCAGCTGGTGGAAAAGGTTTCCTGTATCGTCCCTAAACTCTGGAACGATATTAGAGATAGGGTTTGGAACCTCACAGGTCTGTTTGATTTAGATGTTTTTCCCCTCTCTGTAAAGCATCCTTGGGTGTGTGCATTACTGTAATACAGGGTAAGGTCCCACCAGTTCGCTCTCGTACCCAAATCGAATGAACCAAAATTGCCCAAACAGAAGTTATTCATCTTAAAAAGACCTTCGGAGGTTTAATCACCATTTTTGGGTGCTGGCACAGATTTGACACCAGATGCCCTTCCTGGTACAGCCTTATCCATTTATCCTGGTTTGCGGACTGGCGTCCCTCGGTGTCTGGTTTTTCCAAAAAACACACCAGACGACCTCTGATGGTACCATTCCAGGAGCAGGCTGTACCCGCTGTGCCATGTCGATGAAAATGCACGGTAGTGGGCATTTCTTTAGAAGTTTATTAAAATACTGTAATTACATTTCATTTGTATTATACAACTCTTTATTAAAGATGAATAAATACATTACATAGCAGACTAAATTACGATATTAATGCTCTCCCCAATCATGATCGCACCATGAACTAACAAGGCTAACGTCACTGACATCTTACACCGAATTCTTACGTAAAGCAAGAAATCACCCGTGGTTTAGGTAACTGTATAACTCAATCCACAAGTTGTCCCATTAGTTCAGCATTAAAGGGTCCAAATGTAAGGGAACCAATACTGAGTCTCTGAATGGTAGTTTGCCTCTACCTGCACCTTCCACTTACTTAAAATCTGTAGGAAGCTCCACTTAGGGTTCATATCACCATGTGTTGTACTGATTTCTTAGCACAGCCCTAGTGGATTCCATGTAATTTTATTAGAACATTTTGGGCAGAGAATGCAAAACCTGGGTGTGACTGCTTTTTAAGTCAAAAAGAAGCTTGGTCATTAGTTCAGTACTGACTGTTTGCATTAATACTCCTGATTTTGTTGTCTGGAAATCAATACATTCATTTCCTGAGAGGAATTGACAGATAAATAGAAGTTTATTGCTTTGCTTTCATTCATTTCTCATCCTTAAGATGCTAGACTGATAAGAGCTGGAATATAACGATATAAAAGTCAACCTAGAATAAATAGGACCCCAGTGTAGCACCAGCACTGACAGGAAATCCCTGAGGAACCTGACCTGTCGCCACATCCTCTAATCGCTGACGTCTTTAAAGACCGGATGCCTCAGAGCGGCGGCTGCCGTCACTCTCGTGGCCGGGTTCAGATCCAGCAGCTTGTCCAGCAGGTCATAGATATCGTCAGAAACTCGCTCCCATCCCGGGTCGGGTGATCCTGCCGGGCTCGTGCTGCTCATGTTCTCAGCCTGAACGTCCGCAGGATGGCGCGAGGCCTGAAAGTCGGCCGGCAGAGCCTCGGTGGCGCAGGGCCTCACCCCTCTCAGGGTCTCGCACAGGACCCTCAGATCGAGCCGCGGAAGCTCGCGGCTGCACACCACCGCCTTACCTGCGTCAAGAGTGGCCAGGTTAAATGAAACCATCCAAACGACCAGGCGCCATAAAAACCACGACGCACACGTACCGAACTTCCTTGCTGCCTGGGCGGTTTCCCGAGAGCCACGGACAGTCATGATCTGAGTCAGAGCCATCAGGTCGTCGTTAGCTTTGAAAAACGGATACCTGCCGCTCAGGAGAGAGAGCAGGATGACGCCGGCGGCCCACACGTCAATCTCTGCAGGAAAAAGGAGGAAATTACTACGTTATTACATCTGAAATTTCATAAAACCAATAAAAACATACATGAATCTTGACCTAAATCTCAGACTTTGAAATTGAAGAGAGAAACTTGAACAGTCTTTAATCAACAGGTAGACACTTAAAAATCTGTTAAACCTTCAGCGCTGTATTGTTCAGCCCTCTTAGGTCCTGAGTAACAGTAAATACTACTAGACTATTACATCACAAATAAAGCAGCTCTAAATCGTTAACAGGACTCCTGAACCTCTGCCTGCACCCATTTAGGATCCAGACTCTCCCCCTGTACCCCGAGCAGGATGTGGAGGGTAGTGGGATGCTTTGCTTTGATCGTATCGTACTAAATTGGCTGCTTTAATCCCTCGTGTTACATCATACTAAAGTATGTGATGCCATGACCGATGCCACACCTGTTCCTTGATTAGGGCACTTGGTGAGAACTTCTGGAGCCCTGAACCCTGGGGTTCCTGCCCTGGGAGCAACCTGCTGCTTCCTGTAAAGCAGAAAAAGTGTGACACCGATGGTTTAGAGTAAGATCCGTGCTCTGTTAGGGCATCGCGTGAGTTTTATTTAAGGCCTGGTGAATGATGTACCTGGAGAGGCAGATGTTGCAGATGCGGTCGGTCATGTAGCAGCTGCAGGTGAGAGCCGGGTGAAGCGCTGCCGCCTTCAGCTTGACGTCTGCCGCCGGAGCTTTGGCGGGCAGAGGGCGGCGCTTAGGCGCAGTAACCTTGCGTGCGATCACGTCGTCCGTTTTGGCGGGCTTCAGCGGGTGCCCCTGCAATCATGACATCTGAAAGTCAAGCTCCGGGTAACCAGAATCAGGCTCCGATCAGCAAGCCGAGACTCTCACCTCAGCTTTATCCGTGCCGTTCTTTAGAGTAACGCTGTTTACGTTTCTCTCGCCAAACACAGACCGAGACGTCTTACACAGTCCCATCAGCTCCTGATACAGAAAAGGACAGGTCAGTACAGCTCAGGGACACGACATACCCTCAGAAAAAAAGCTAGGGATGTCCCGATCCAATCTATGGCATCTGTATCGCCAATATTTCGATTCAATAACAAGTCTGAAGCAAAAATGGCTTCGCTCTACACTGACACCTGCTGGATATGTATATATGGTGATTGTTAGTAACCACGTATTTGTATATGATTTGTTTAAGCTTACACTAGACTCTTTAGGTTTAAAGTCCACATATGTTCCATATTTTTGGTTATTATGATGATTCCAAACAGTCAAAGCTGTGGTATCTGAACTGAAAAAGAGGTTTCGTGTAAGCAGAGGTCCTTATTCGTCAAGCTACAACTACAAACGGATTTATCTGTCATATGCATAATAAGTGGCCGGATGTTGCCCTGTGTAATATACTGTCAGGGCTGCAGGGATTCTGGTCTTCCCTGGAAGGGATGGTTGGGCAGACATCACTATGGCAGCACCAGGGTATGATCCCGTGCCCCCATGCCCAACTAGAAGGGCACTATGAAATAGAAGAGCTCAATTTTCCCCATCACGTCAAAGAAACCTCTTCATTTATGCCAATGAATGGAAACCAGAAGTACAGTAGGTGTGTGCCGATAATCGATTATATAGTATTGTTTTTGCCGGCAGATTTAATTATAAACAGGATTATTGACATAAATCTGTGTCCTGTGTGCCCTATGGCTTGAACTGCACACTGTAAAGACGTTTTTGTAACAGCATCGTTATATCATCTTAATAAAAGTGATGACATAATGGGTAATGTAAATGTAATATCCGCATACGAACAGCCCCAATATGCTAAAAATAAGCTTCAACGAATGCAGCCTTCAGGAATAAGGACCATCATTTCTCCACATCGACCCCATGTGAATCAAAGGAACCCAGTGCCCCCAGAAACCTTGGTGTGCCTGGTACGCGCGGGTGGGTACGGCCTTTTGGCCGCTTCTTTCGTGAACGAGTGAGGCGCAGAGCTCCTGCTGTTCGGCGGCAGAGGAACCGCGGCCTGTTTCCCCAGTGTTTGCTCGGATCTCCCTGCAGACCCACCACCTCT
The DNA here is from genome assembly GCA_025084515.1 of Ancistrus triradiatus. NCBI lineage: Eukaryota > Metazoa > Chordata > Actinopteri > Siluriformes > Loricariidae > Ancistrus > Ancistrus triradiatus. The sequence continues at coordinate 89,767 of JAJAGP010001845.1, read as the reverse complement.
GTGAGTTTTGGATTTCACCACCTTCAGCAGCTCGATCTGAGTGTCGGGAGTTCCCTGAGCCAGGCCGAAATCCACCAGCGCGTATCTGCACAGACAGGGAGTGTCGTGTTAAGATATCAGACAGTATAACCCGGTCTGAGGGATAAAAACATTGCGGCGCGTTTATGCTCGGGGTAGAACTGGTGCTGAGACGCTGCAAGAAAGTGGTGGAGCAAAGAACAAGTCCCTGTTCCGTTGCTTTGACTCACACATGCAAGAGTCGATTCTGTGATTCGAGGCCTTACCAAATAGAAGCCAGGCCTAAAATAAAGTCGATTCCTCGAGCAGAAACCGAATCGCCTCACATTCGGTACGTGGGTGCAGCTAGCAGCAACAGCTCTGTAAACCGTCGGCTATGTAACGTGAACCTGCAAATGGCCTTAATAACAATTTAACTGTGAATAACTGACTTGTGAAAAAGGGGCGTGATATGGCACGTACTTCTTCTCCCTGCGGTTGTACAGGAAGTTGGTTGGCTTGATGTCCCGGTGGATGATCCCGAACTTGTGTATGTGCTTCAGGGCTTTGAGCAAATGATAGATGTACAGCCGAACCTCTTCGTAACTCATCGTGCCGACGATATCCTAGAGAGAATAATTATAAATTATAAAGGTCTTCATGTAGTTTAGGAATGCACCGAAATAAATGTGGCTGAAACCAAACAAAATGAAACATTCACGTTTTTTCATTACAGGTTTTCCATTCATTTTGCCATTTTTCATCACTGCATAAATGAAACAGCCTAAAAGTAATTTCAGAGAAATCTGGAGAGGTTTTGCATTACTTACTACAAACGCTTGATGCTCTACGTACGGCATGACGATCACCACATGGTGGTCTTTCCTGAAGCAGTAGGTGACTCCCATTACATTTTCTTTACCGCTGTGAGGGAAACGAACATCAGCAGCTTATAATCTGACAGAACGGCCCCTTTCTCATGACCACACCCCATATATGGCTCTTACCCAGCGACGGTTAAGCACTGGAGCTCCGCGGCGATCCGCACCGGGTGGCTGGTAGGGATGAGATGCTTCAGAGCGAACTTCTCCCTCCTACCGTCCCTCAGCTGAGCCTCTCCTAGGTACACGGAGCTGAACGTACCTAAGGGCGAAAAAAGATGTTACTTTGGCACCACCGCCTAAACACAGTTACAGACCAAATGCACCCCTTTATGGTAACGCTACTCCCTAAGAACCTTTCAACAGGATAATGCATCCCGCTTAATGATATTCAAGGTGTTGCCCTGGCCTCCAAATTCTCAAGCTGATTGAGTATCTGTGCAATGTGCTGGACATTTTTTTGTGGTTAAGGTATAGGACTTTGGGTCAGAAAGTCCAGGGTTCAAATCCCACCCCTGTCAAGGTGCCACAAACAAACAAACCAATCTAGTTCTCATCAGTATTTCTCAATTATTGCTCAATAACACGTAAGAAGAGATGCGATTTTTTTTTTGGTCCTCTCCTATTTATATACCTTTGTAGCTTTATGACAAACCCTTTCACAAGTTTATAGGCATGTTGTTAAAACATTTTAATAAGAAAAGTTTCATGACATGATGTTTTGCTGTATCACACATCAGACAGACAGTTCTAATAAATCAAATATCAGCATGCAAACAGAGTTTAGACCAAACCTTCTCCAATTTTGTCTGTAATACGGAAAACTGACAGCTGAGGCACAACTTCATACAGGTACTCAATGTCCAGCTCAACATCTCCTAGGGGAGAAAGAAAAGCACAAACACACACAATGTGAGGAACTAAGTACAAAGAAGCGCATAAAGCCCCATGAATTCATTCCTGCTGAGCAACATACTGACAGATTACCTTGGGTAGTAACTGTACTTTTATAACTGTAGTATTATTCACAACAACTGGCACAAATCAGGTCTTTGTGGTAATATTTTGGACTCCTGGTATTACTGTGGCTTAATAAATACAATAAACCGCTCAAGGCTGGGATATAGAGGTTTTATCATGGGTAAGAAGTAGGGATGTAACAATACATCATAACACGGGGCATCATGTGGCAGATCTTCCGCTCTACACTGGAAAATGGAGAGATTTGAGACTGAAAGGCTGAGCTTAGCAGTCAGCTTGTTTGTTTACTATGACTTTTCAATTTCAGACACTACTTAACTCATTTTAATTGTTTTAACTGCACTGAAATAGATTAAAGTTTTTTCTTAAACTTATACAATAAAACGTACATCGTTTTGCATGGTTTATACTTCAGAAAAAAAGGGAGACTCTTATCGACTGAAAAATCAATAATCATGAGAAAATCGCGTGTGAACCCTGAATCGTAACATCCCTAGGCCAAATAAACCCTTACCAGGATAAAACCACTGCAACAAAAAGCTTCATGATGTTTTGATAAATTGTTGATAATATGTATAATAAACAAGCATTTGATTTTTTTTATTATTATTTACTTTCGGACGGTAAATTAGCCATTAGTTGTTTTTTTTAAGTAGTTCCTAACGGTTTTTCTGATTTAAAACCCTGGCGCATAAATCCATAACAGATGTGATGCGGTTTTAAATGCGAGATACGGAGGATTTAACGGTTTCGACGCGGCTCAGCCAATCAGATTTCAGCACGGGAACCACATGCTATATAAAGGTGATTTGAGACCGTCGTAACGGTTGTTTGTCTGGAGCTACTGTTCGAAACGTATTAAATAAATACAAAATATATAACTAACCTATGACTATATAGAATCTGAAAGGAAACTGTAATAGGGAACTGTAAAACCAACAGTAGTTTCTCAGTATTTGTACAGTTAAAGTAAACTATACTTCATTAAATTAAAAAACGAATAAATAATAACCGACTTACTGGGAATCTTTCGTTTATTTTGCTCTTTTTCTTGTTTGCAGTCCTCAACGCTTGGCATGTCGTTGTTTGAAGATGACAGCGTCGCCTCCATAACGCTGAAAACCTCTTAATAAACTCGTATTAAGTGCGATATAATCTGTCAAATTAAATACATAACAAACAATATTTACTCAGTTATTCGACTCGAAACAAATACTAACGTAAAATCACTCAAACAATAGCAGAAGCTTGAGCTGTATTCCAAACCACTTCCTTTCCAACACCTAGTGCCCTAAGTAGAGCATATAAGTAATAGTATACATTCCAATATACGAACCCTAGACAGGGAATTAGGAGACAATTGGAACACAGCCTACAGATTACCGTGATAAGTTAGCTAAAATATCTAACGTTGGAAAATAGAAATAACGGCTATATAGGAACACACACAATCATTATTCACGTAAGATTTAAGCGTATTGGTTATACATTTATATTAAAATTTACTTACTTATTCCGAGAAGCAACGCCACGGCTAACTCCCTAACTTTCCTGAAAACCGCGCTAAAACTGAGATACTGATCACGTGACTTGTCGCGAGCAAACAACACGAAGCCTGACTTAATTTCAACGTAAAAGTTTTATTTGGTGCAACCAGGGTATCAGAGAAAGGATTGTATACGTTAAACTTTGACTCATTAATTACAGAAGATTTGAAATGTTACCATTCAAGTAAAAGCCACAAATTAAAACAAGTTATGAAAATACAATGTACAGAAAATCTAAAAATACTGCAACTGAAATATTAATTATACTAGAGAACGTAAAATGGTTGTTGAGATGTTCTGTAGTGGTAACACCAGTTTAAATAAATTTTAGAGTTCATAAAACATAAAATAAACTTATAAACTTTGAAATGAAACATTTAAAATATTTTTTTAAAACTTAATACATGAAAAATGCAGTATGCTGATATTGGAGACGAACGAGAGCTTTTAGTTTGAAATTTACGATCGTTCATTATGATGGTTGCTATGTAGCTGAAAGCATTTTATTTATTATTTCCTTTTTCTTTCTGTTGTATGTACTGCTTTCTTCATAAAATACCGAATTAAGCTGGATTAATAGATGAATGAAGATAACGATTAGACCCGAGTTCACTTGAATCAAGCAGAAAATATCAAACTTCCTGTTGTAGGAGGGAGTTATGGGTTTTAATGGAAATGCTTTAAAGGGCAGTTAAACCCCAAACCTGAGCAAGTCCTTCAAACAGATCATCAGACTGAAGGTTAAGGACATGGATAAATTTGTGGTCCGTATCCCGAAGGAGGCTGAGGCCAAACCAGGAGCTAAACATGGAGAGAAAGTGTACAGGCAGGCAACACTGGAGTCATTAAAGGTGCACTGAGTAAAAGCTAATGTACTGTCATTAAATTAAAAGCGTGGAGTGTAACACGGTGTGAATGTGTTTCTGAATACACAGAGGGTGGTGGTGATTGAGGACATCGAAAGGTACAAATCCATCCTGGAATTGCGTGGTCAGACCAAAGAGAACATGATAACGGCACTGAGGGAGCTGGACAAGAAAGTGCCATCGAAAGAAGTCCTGAAGTCCACCAGGATCGGTGAGATAACTTTATGTCCATGGTTTTTGAATTGATCTGGGTCATAGTGGCATGGGCACCTGTCCTTGAGAAAATAGGGGGTGGGCATAAGCGTGCCCTGGATGGGATGCCAGTGTCATGCTCAAAATGAGCACAGAAATAATGAAATAACTCAACCAACGCTTAGATTTTCTTCGCTCCTGATGCTCTTTTTTGCCCCATTGATTAAGTAAATAATTAACATTGATATTATATATCAATCCAATGCAAAATTGAGCAAGCCGGGGGTGACAGTGGCAAGGAAAATCTTCTTAAGCATTTTAAGGAGGAAACCTTGGGAGTACCAAGCCTCAGAGAGGCTCCATGAGTAGCTTAGATGCTATATGTAAGAATTTCTAAATGTATAGTAATAGTTTAAATAACTCTTAAGAGAGAACATACTTAAAATATAATAATTAATAATAACTAATGAAAATAAGGGACAAGAGTTAGAGTTAGACCTCTGAATGCTTCCATACCTATTTTGTATCACGAGAACATCTGTAGGTATGATGATATTTCTGGCCCATGGCCCGTCACACAGGTCACACAGTGAACCGATTACGTAAGCAGCACCTGGACCCTGAGGTGAAGTCGTTGGCATGGGAGGTTTACACGCACTGGAGAACGTTCATCGAGGAGAACGCCGACAAACCGTCCATCGAGGTCCGCTGTGACAAACAGACAGAGGGACTGAGGAGCAACGCCAGGAGACTGCTGGCTGAAAGCATCGGGTTAGAGGTTAGAAAAGTTCACACTTCTAATTACAATATGGGGCCAAATTTTAAAATTCCATCCAGAACAGCGGGTTAGTTTGTGGAAAAAATTGGATTTTTAACGTAGCGTTACCTTCACACCAAGTACGATTTTTTTTTTGTCTAAACTCTCTGAAAACTGTTTACTTTTGCTTTCTTTAATTTCTTCTCTTAATGTGTCGGAGATTTCTTCGTGTCTTTTTCACATCATCAACTTAAATAACGCAAAAACACGAGTGAAGATGAGCGCAGGAAGCTCTAGTTTGTGTTTTAGATAAATAATCAGACGCTTCCATCCAGTCCCTGTGAGCTTTATCTCCATCATTCTCCAACCTTTCAGTTCTATTCCACCAGATCCTTTTCTTTCATATCCATGTTTTTAGAGGCAGCCTGTTGCTCGTCCTATAAGCTCCTGATGAGCTGTTCCGCCCGGCAACCGGGCTCTGATTGGTCAGCCTGATTTTAATGCAGAAATTAGAACAGGCTCCGATTTTTAAAATGATGCAGCGGTAATACACACGTGTTCTTTTTCAAAACTTGCATAAAAATCTACTTGGTGCCGTGCTTTGTAAGAGGGAAAGTAAGATCGGGTCTCGTCTGCTCACACCAGGGAGACATGTCAGTGAAATCCCGCCAATGGATATCCGGATACGAAACTGGGATGAATGTGTGTTGGTCTAAAACCCTCCGTGTCCTGCAGGCTGCTGACGCTCTGGTGGAGAACATGGAGAGGGAGGTGTTCCATCAGTCGGCACGGTTGATTAACGGCGCCTACAGGAGGACGGTCAGGGCGCTGGTCTTCGCTCTCAAACACAAACCGGACGTGAGAGCGCAGGTGAAGGACGGAGGAATCGCTGTCAACGTCTTCGTCAGAAATCACAAGAAGAAACCGTGAGAGGACAGCCAGCACGAACCTCAGGATGTGGCTTTAACAACCTTTTTTTAAATAGATTTTTTGATTATGGTTTTATTAGAGTCTCCTGCCAACAGCCCTGTTTGAGGAGGAGGCCCAGTGCCCGGGTGTATTGCGCTGCCTGGCACCTTAATACTTGTTAACCATAAAATTGTGAATCCCTTTTTATAGTCCATGTGGGCATACTGTGGTTCTCCCTAAAGGACCAGACTGGATTTAAACATGAATTAGTCTTTTTAAGTCTTGTAGGTTTTACCACTAATGGCAGAGGATGTACTGTAAAATAAACTATGAAGGCAAGTCTCAGTGTTTATATTCGATAGTGATGCACAATATATTGGCGGCCGATATATTATTTGCCGATATATGGGTTTTTTTCAGTTCTCACCATCTGATGTTAGAATTTTACCCGATATTATAACCGATATTTATTTGTTGTTTTTTTTAATCATCGGTGTGGATTATGGGTTTAAATAATACTAAAGTATCTTAAAATCCACTCTTACAGATCTTGATCATGATCATAAACCAGTTTGAGATGATTTGAGCTTTGGGACGTCAGAAGATGGAACACTGCTCATAACGGGGTGCACATGGTCAGCAACAATACTCAGATAGGCTGTGGGGTTTAAACCATGCTGAGTTGGTATTAAGGGGCTCAAAGTGTGCCAAGAACCCGAAGCACCCTGAACCGTTGATCCAAGGCAGGATGGATCCGTCATTATTTCATGCTGTTTGTGCCAAATTCTGACCCGACCATCCGAACGTCGCAGCAGAAATCGAGTTACTGTTTCCTTTGTAGCAGCTGGAACTCGAACCAGTCTGGCATCAGCGTGGCATTTTGCCCTCACTGGATATTTTCTCTTTTTCGGACCATTCTCTGTTAAACCCTAGAGATGGCGCTGTGTGTGAAAACCACCAGTCACTTACATCACCTTTCTTACCCATTCTGATGCTCGGTTTGATTCAGCAGCTCTCTGATGTCTACATTACTAAATGCACTGAGATGCCACCGTGTGATTGGCTGATTAGATATCTGCATTAACGAGTGGTTGAACAGATGTACCTAATAAAGTGTGTAAGCGTGATGTAGAACCCGGGTCACAACGAACTACAGAAGCACCAGCCACACAATGGCGATCAGCATGAGGATGACGGCCAGCACGCAGACGCTGATGAAGACCACGTCGCTGGTTTCGTGCGCCGCCTCCTCCGGTTTGGGCGCGTTCCCCTGGCCGTTCGGTCGTTCGGCGAGTCGGGCGAGTTCGTTCAGCCTTTTGCGATCTTCCAGCGTGATGATGCTGACCGTGGCCGCCTTCCTCTGAGCGTCACACTGCACCTCGTACTCCTGAAGGTTCTGCCGCGTCCCGTCCGAGAAGTCGATGTAGAGCGTGTTAACCAGCATGGTGATGTTACGCCGCTTCTGGAAAAGAGCAGACAGGAAAGAGGCAGAGGGTGGATTCCTCGTCAACGATCTACCTGCTGAGTAAAAGTTTACGAGGTTTGCAGTCACGCGCCACTTCACCTGACCCGCAGTCCCGCAGTTCACGAATCGAGCCAGGATCTTGTAGCCGGTCGGCATCGCTTGGGCCGAACAGGACGGGTTTCCCAGATACACCCTGTCCCGCTCCAGCTGAGGCAAAGCCTGCTTCGAGATCTGGATCTGAAACTCGGTTCTGGTGCAGCTCACGTTGACAGGTACCACTGGAACATCAAGATGTCCAGTTAAGACTCTTCTGAAATACATTCATAAAGTCTTCGGACCCATTCCCTTTTTTCACACGTTGTTTTTTTTTTTGCAATTTTTTTTTAAAAAGGAAACACTAAAATTTCGCATGGACATAAGTATTCAGAAATTGAGCTCTGGGTTCTACCCAATTCTCTTGATCATCTTTGAGCTCGAGAGGACCTGCTGATAGGAACGGCAGAAAACCCCCAAATCCAGGGGTGCAAACCTCGTGGCATCAAACCCGAGAAGACTGGAGGCTGTAACCGCGGCCAAAGCAGTTATAACTAAGTACTGAGGAAAGCGTCCGAATACTTACGGCAATGCAATATTTTAGTTTTCCCTTTCTAATAAATGTGCGAAAATTTCAAAAATTCTGTTTTCAATTCGTCATTATGGGGTACGGAGTGCATTTTTTAAATTTAAGAGTTTGAAGTCTTTCCGAATAGTGTATAGCCGAGAGACGCAGTTGCTTATCTTGTCCACCAGAGGGCACACGAGCGATTCAGGAAATCAGGAATCGGGAACGTGACAGACTTCCAGTTAATTGAGACAGTTTATTTACAATATTTCTAGTTTACAAAGATCAAACATAAGCTGTGTTATTACGTTAAACGGCTTCGTATTAAACATTCGTAACAACCCGCAGCTCCGCTGGCCCATTAAAGTAAACATGTCAACATGTGTACTGTACTTTAAAAACCAGCAGGGGCCGCTGTTGGACGCCCATATTTGGTTAAATGTCACCATAGGTTTAAGGATGTAACCTCACCTCCCGTATAGGAAGCAGTGAATCCCTTAAACGCCACGTTCCTGTCTGTAATGAGGACCACCAGCATCTTATTGGTCCTGGAAGTCAAAGCTGGAGGCTGTTTGGTCCCACACCAGCGTCCCAGTAGCGGATCCGTCTCGCTGTCCCCGTCGTACACGGCTACAGAGTCGAAGTCACAGGAGTCAGACAGGCTGTTCTGGTCCTCCAGGTCCAGCGTGGGGAAGAAGAGCTTGACCCTGTAACCCGGAGCCAGAACCACGCTCCAGTGGCACTTGATGTTGTTGGGGTAGATGCTGGGGTAATTGGGGCTGGTGAAGTCCCCGCTGATGGATTTCAACACCTGCTGGCACTCACCTAACATAAAAAGACATTGTCTTATATCTCAGACAGGTTGGGGCTCCTTTCTAGATGATCCACTAGGGAGTCTGGAGTCTATCCCGGAATTCACAAGAGTACAGATGAGTGGGTTTGTGTCCCAATACTTTTGGCCACTTGTGGGTTTGTGTCCCAATACTTTTGGCCACATGTGGGCTTGTCTCAATACTGTTGGGCATGTGTGGAATTGTGTCCCAATACTTTTGGCCTCATGTGGGTTTGTGTCCCAGTACTTTTGGCTACGTGTGGCTTTGTGTCCTAATATTTTGGCCACATGTGGGTTTGTGTCCTAATATTTTTGGCCACTTGTGGGTTTGTGTCCCAGTACTTTTGGCCTCATGTGGGTTTGTGTCCTAATACTTTTGGCCACATGTGGGTTTGTGTCTAGTAGCTGTACCTGGTGTATATTCTGATCTCACCTGAGTAATAATAGGCTTTAAATCCTCTCCCTCCGATATTAAAATCCGATCTGAACACCACCAGCAGCTGACTGGACGTCGACACTGTATTAGGAGGCCGCTGGTTACCGCAGTAATTCCCCATGTGCCTGTGCTGGACCGTGGGCCCGTCGAACAATGCCACGTAGTCGAAGTTACAGCCGTCATTATTCTCCAGCTGGAAGTCCAGGAAGACCAGGGTGACCACGCTGCGGTTGGACACGTGCACTGTCCACGAGCACTCTGCGTTGTTGCTGTACTCCTGAGGGTACCCGGGACTGGAGATCACACCCGAGAGTCCCGTCAACACGCCGCCGCACGTATCTGAAATGAGAGAAAAAAGAGAAAAGGTATCATGACTTTGGCACTTTGAATTTTAATTTCCTCATTCGCAGGGCACCTGATAAATCTATCAACTTTAAAGAAGGACCTTCACCTTTCCTGTAGCCCACCAGGAAGCCTCTGTGGGCCACGTGGCGGTCGGAGCGGAAGATGATGGACATGATGTTCCAGGAGGAGCTGAACTGTGGTGGCGAGGAGTCGCCACAGAACTTGCCCAGCAGGTTGCCCTCGTCCCCCGAGATGCCGTTGTAGATTTTGAGGAAGTCGTAGGAGCAGTCGGCGTGGTACTCCAGCTCAAAGTGGTGGAACGTGAGCAGCACAGAGGAACCTTCGGACACCACGATGAGCCAGGAACATTCCACGTTATACGGGTACAGACCAGGGAAGTTGGGGCTCGAGATGTTCCCACTGGAACCAGAAAGGATCCCTCCACATTTAACACCTGATTGGAAACAAGCACAGGATGTTTCAGGTCAAAGCCAATATCTCGGGTTCATACCGTCTGCAATGAAATAAAAGTAAACGTAAGGACCACTGCATTTTCCATACTGTCCCAGCTTATTCTGATTTGGAGTCGTAGTTAACACTTCTTGTTCTCTGCAGAGGTTTTTCTAATTTAGGAAATAAACCAAACCCTAATCTGACCTGGTGTACCCAAACCTTTGCATAAGAATGCCCTGATCCGCATTTGCCTTTTCCTCTGGCCCAAATACTACCATGGCTGCCAAGTCACAGCACAAACTGCACTCAGCGGACCAAATTTGGTCCAAAATGCAAGTCCTGCACAAGTGTTACCTATGGCAGATGACGTGTGGGCCACATAGGGCTCAGTCTTACCTTTTTTGGAAGCGGCGCTGCTGACCAGGCACAGCAGATGAAGGTAAACAGCGGCCCATAAAGCCATGTTGTGAAAGTCTTTGAGATAACAGAGTAATGAAGGTCTGAGAGGATGCATGAAGCCTGGATCAGAAACCTGAGAGGAGCTTCGCGTTCTCCTCTAAATTTAATGAAAGCTATCGATTACACTCTCCTGGCTTGTCGTGGCATTGTATGAAATGTTCACGTCCCAGCATGCACCTGCAGCTGGAAAATATCAGGGCATCTGTCCATGAACTGAATCTCAAAAGAACTAGGACCATGCAGCAAGAGAAGGACCCTAAAGAATGACTAAAGAAGAATCAAAGTAATGTTTTGGAACAGCCAAGTCAAAGTGACCTTAATCCAACAGAAATGTTGTGGAAGGACCTCAAGTGTGAAGAGTTGAAGTTGTCCTGTGTGGCACTCACAGTTATGTGATATTGGATACGTTTGGATATTTCCCTCAAAAAATTAAAGACCAAGTATAATATTATATATCCTTTGTTTTATATGGTTCTCTTGATCTACCTTACGGACTAAATGGTTCATAAACGTTCATCTCCGTACATCGTGTGCGCTGTAGATGTAAGTGCAGCTTACGACCAGCAGATGGCAGTACTAATGCGGTACGTATAACAGATACTCCTCTAAGCCCACATGACTTTGTGGCTCAACATGGCTGCGTCCTGAAGAGACACCGAGGCTCAGTGTCACGTTCTGTGAGGGCTCGTCTAAAGCTCCGAAACATGTTCGGTGTCAGTGCGCGCACGTTGGTAGGTTCTCCTGCTCTGAAGGCGAACACGTTAGGGTCGCTGAGAGAACCTAAACGCTTGATTTCAGTCAGCGCGTGCGTGTGCGGTAAAGCTGTACCTAGGAGAAAACCTCGAGATGTACCTGAGATCCGCGGGCTCGAGCGCATCACCTACGCTCACAGGATGCACTACGTACCGGGACTGTCCAAACCCGAGTTCCCGGACTGGGACAGAGGCTGGGACGATCCGAACCGGTACCGGTCACCGCCAGCAGAACAGATGGTGCTGTACAAGGAGAAAGTGTGTTACATCTACAACCAGAGAACCAACCCTCTGGAAGGTACCGGATCTCACCTCTCACCTCACCTCTCTCCTTTAGTCGTTCATCAGCATTTGGAAGATTAGAGAATATATAGTGAGTCAGGAAAAGGTGTTAAAATGGCTACAGTGATTAGGAAGTTGCCGAAGATACTCTGTATGGACAAAAGTATTGGGACACCTCTACATTAGACCTGTAGGAGCTTTTATGGCATCCCATTCTAAATCCATAGGCATTAATATGGAGAGGGGAGAGTGCCTGGCTCACAGTCGTCGTTCTTGTTCCTAAAGGTGTTTGAGGTCAAGTTCTTACAAACCAAACCAAGCTCACCCAACCCTGCCTTTGTGGAGCTTACTTTAAACATACTGTTTTCAAACTGTTCCTACAAAGCTAAAGTCTACAATTGTCACACCTGAATTCAGATTGACAGGTGTCCTAATACTTTTGTCCATACAGTGTAGCATATTTATTAGGAGTATAACCTATTAATCTGTGCAGGTGTGAGACAGGCTCTGTGGCTTACCAAGTCCAAAATGGTCGAGGGTTTCCCCTCTCAGCTGCTGGCGCTGGTGGAGAATCCGGGCAATCAGATCGAGAATCAGGACGAGAGGGTCCAGAACGTTATCAGACACGCCCGCTTCTGGGACACCAACCAACCTCGACCTCCCAGAGAGAGATTCTGGTGAGTAAAGATGTTTACATTTGTCAGAACTGGGCAGATCTGCTCTTTCGGCGTTTTAACACTGCCCACTGCCCACTGCCCTGTCGCCCAGCGCTGGGTAATTGGCTCGGAGGCTTGGGTGTGGCCAGTGGCATTTGGCACAGTTCTGTTCTGACAGCGTGTGGAATTTAATGACGGGTATCAAACGGGTCGCAGCGTGCCCCACAGGCAGGGGGCAGCGCTCTAAGCCTTTATTAATTAATTCTGCCCCCGGGGGGGTCTGCCAGTCCGCACACGCGCTTCGAGGCTTTGATACGCTTCGTTCCCCTCGGAACCGTTGCCCTTTGGAAGCTTTTCATCTGCCCCATGGTCCAGAAAGGCCATGTCCCAAACTGACATTTCCTTCTAGGGTTTAATGACGTGTAGCGAGGACCCAATAAAGAAATGCATTATTCAGAGTTTTTTATTTTAGATCAGTTAAATATGGCGATAATCGATTGCTGTACTAATGGTCCTCAAACTCTTTAGCGTCCAAGTACCGATAACAGGCAAAGGTTCTTCAGAAAATAAAAATAAAGAATTCTAATCACGTGTAGTTCTAGCACATGACCACCAGATGGTGCCAGAATCAACATAATACACAATACAGCCTCTGATTTGTTATTGTGTTGTTCTGCAGTCCGTCTCTCTTACACAACCTGCTGCATCTGTGCCGAGGGCTGCAGGTCTCTCACCCGGCGCTGGCTAACAGGATGCTGGCACAGAAGTACAGCCTGGCAGCCAGCTGGAGCAGAGGTGAGTCGAAGCCAGGAACCTGAGAGGAACCAAAGGAACCCTAATGTACAAAACTAATTTAAAATGAACCGTGAACCAACCCTAATATCCCAAAGCAAAGCCTGCCATAAAATAAACCCTGAATCGACTGCAATACCCACAGCTAGACTCTGAACTGACTTTAATGAATCAATGAATGAAACTGATGCCAATGCCCCAAAACAAAGCCTGAACCAACTGTGACACCCCAAACTAAACCCAGAACAAACCCCAATGCTCCAAAATGAATTCTGAATTGACCCCAACACCCCAAACTAAACCCGGAACTGACTCCAGTGCCCAAAAGTGAAGCCTGAACTGATCCCAATGCACCAGAATGACTCCAAAATGAATCCTGAACCGACTTCATCATCTAAAACTACCCCAAACTGAACCCTGAACTAAGGCCAATGCCCCAAAACAAAGCCCGAACCAAGTCCAAAGCCTCAAAACTACCCCAAACTGAACCCTGAACCAACTACAGTGCTCGAAAACAAAGCCTGAACCAACTCTAAAGCCCTAAAACTACCCCAAACTGAACTCTGAACCGACCCCAACGCCCCAAATTAAACCCGGAACTGAAACCAGTGCCCCCAAAATGAAGCCTGAACTGAACCCAATGCACCAAAATGACTCCAAAATGAATCCTGGACTGACTCCAATGCCCAAAACTGGACTCAGAACCATCCCTAATGACCCAAACAGAAACTTGATCCGACCCCAACACCCCAAACTAAACACGGAACCGACTCCAATGCTCCAAGTAACCCTTTTATTATCTCTTCTTAGGGCACAGACTTATGGTATTAATTAATAATATTAATAATAACAATAGTACTAGTGGTTTAACGAGAGTAATTAGAGGCCCGAGGCCTCTGTCCTGGAGCTCATACATAATGTCTCTGATGATATTCCTCGTCTGTATTTGCCCTCAGGTGAGGACCTGTTTCAAGTACGAGGTCAGAACGGGTTTCTCCTGAGCAGCATGAGTCCTGTTCCCGCTCTGGCTGGTGCTGACGAGGTCCGGGCTACGTCCGATCACGTTCTGGAGACGTTCTACCCCATCTCCCCCACCATCGACCTTCAGTGCTCTAACGTCTACGAGCTTAAGAACCACACCGGTAAAGACGCTGCGTTCATACACAGAGCTCAGGGTTTGTTTATTCAGTGTGTACTAAAGCTACAAGGCCAAAAGTATGTGGACGCGCCTTTTGATAGGTGGTTTTGTCTTTTAGAAGGCGTGTCGTGTTTGCCGGTGTTAGAGCTTTGATACTAAATGATAAGTGTGTGTAGGTTTCAGGGAGGATTACCCGTACCCTCACGCTCACACGCTGTATGTGACGGAGGCAGGAGACGCTCCGAAACTCCTCGCGGAGCAGCTGCGCGCTAAACTGGTCATGTTTGCATTCGGGAACGCCCTCGCTCGTGCCCACGCTCAATACGGGGTAAGATTGTGAAGGAACCCCTAATGGCTGTAATTAAGACCTGCTGATAATTTTACATAATGACCCCCTTTCTTTCCCTAGAACGAGCCCCGGGTTCTGGAGAAGCCCGTTGTGGTGCACAGCGTGGGCACTAACGGGCGTGTCTTCCAGTTCGTGGTGTTCCAGCTCAACACCACGGACCTGGAGTCGGACAGCGGCGTGAAGAACCTGGTGTGGGTCGACGCCGATCGGCCGCTCTACGACTTCGCCAAGGTCCGGCCCTTGATCATGAAGAAGGAGGTGAAGGTACGAGCTGCATAAATGAGTGATGAATAAATAAAATAAATCGACCAGATTTAGGAACTCTTCCGTAACATCTGGTTTTATTTGATATTATTTTATCTAATCTTTGCACTGTATGGACAAAAGTATCGGGACACTTATGGTGTCCTATTGTAAATCCATAGGCATTAATATGGAGTCGGTCCTCCTTTGGAGCTCTAAGAGCTTCCACCCTTCTGTAAGGCCTCCTATAAGATTTTGGACCGTGTCTGTGGGGATTTATCTAGAAGAGCATTTGTGATGTTGGTATGAGAGGGTCTGGCCCACAATCTTCGTTCTAGTTCATCCCAAAGCTGTTTGATGGGGTTGAGGTCAAGGTCTTCCACACCATGCCTTTATGGAGCTTGCTTTGAACAGAAGAGGGCCTTCCCCAAACTGTTCCTACAAAGCTGGAAGTGTAGGATTGTCCAAAATGTCCTGGTACGCTAAAGCATTAAGATTTTCCTTCACTGGAACCAAGGGTCCTAGGTCTGAGCCTTGTC
This sequence comes from Ancistrus triradiatus, assembly GCA_025084515.1. Taxonomy (NCBI): domain Eukaryota; kingdom Metazoa; phylum Chordata; class Actinopteri; order Siluriformes; family Loricariidae; genus Ancistrus; species Ancistrus triradiatus. The sequence continues at coordinate 74,295 of JAJAGP010001845.1, read as the reverse complement.
CTGACTTGGCTTATACTTCCAGTATCTGTTTGGATGTTCCAATGACAGCTGTAGGGTCAATGGTGTCTCTAAAGTGTCCCTTGGTGTATGTCATGTAATGGACTGGCTCTTTGTCTAGGGATGGTTCGACCCATTTTTCTCTTCTTGATCTTCAGGTTCCTGCTGGTTTATCCGGGTATCAGCCAGACACCTTCAAGAAGTTCCTGGCGCTCTACCTCCATGGGGCTGCATGAACATCTCTGAACCAAAGCTCGTAGCTTAACATTTTACATTCAAAATGCTGTGTTAAATAAAAAATACAACAGAATCCCAATCGGATTTGTTCGGTTTGTTTGCTCATCAGGATTACCAAGTGAAAATATTCTACTCACTGACAAATAACGCACCCAGATAGAAATGCTGGATGCAGCAAAATGCAGTTCTGTCTCAGATATGTATATGATTACAGGTGTGGTTTGATTAGATACTGGGTCTTGCCACAAGAGGGCGTAAAAGTGCTTCCCTATAAAAAGGCTCTGGGGTTACACTCGAAGACATTTTGTCCAGTGGACAGACTTTGAGAGGGGGGCATCATTGGACCGAGAGAAGCAGGATAGTGGTTTTGATGAATTGCCTCCACCAAGCACGAGCAGCTCCTGCAGTTTGGTTATCCACCATCCAGGATTTAGAGGAACGATGCGTGCATTTAGTGTTTTGAGTCACTTTTCAAAAGTCTCTGGGGCGGCACGGTGGATGTGGTTAGTGTCATAGACTCGTATACCCAGACACCGCATTGGCTGAGATATGCCAATGCGCCCACCATATTGGTCCTGGCAAGACTGGCTTGTATACGAATACAAGTGAACAAAGGAGCTGCGTTTTTTCTGGTTAAAATACACAATAACTTCATTATTTCTCAACTGATTTTAATGAGCATTTTTATAGTCAAGGCTTTTGATTCCTTGGTTAATACGTGTTTAAACATCCCATTATATTTGAATGTACATGACGTGTAGGTTTTATATGTCCCCGGAATGCCTTTTTCTCGGTACGTGCACATTGTTTTAGCTTTTTATTTTTGTCCCAGGTGAGAACTCGGCTCATTTACTTTGAAATACTGAAGAAAACATCTATATTGTGCATCTTTTAGTTCTTATAATTGAGCATCATTGAGAAAAATGGAATGAAATCAAGTAGAGATGTTTGTCATAATGGTGAAATTATACAGATCTATAAATACAATAAGTAGTCGTCTAATAAACAGATTAACAATAGGACAGTGTATGTATTAAAACAGTGGTATAATACAGTAAATAAAACAGAGAACACTATATTATACTATTATTATTTATTAGTAGAATCAGGCATCTTTTTCCAATACAATCTTAGGAGAATTATGAGAAGTTGCCTGGACCAATATGGCGACCACGTCGACGTGTGATCCAGCGGCCAACGCGGAGTCCAGGTACGAGTCTAAGGTTAGCGTGGTCACCTCAGCTCCAGAGATCCCTGGTGCGATCATGACCTCGGACTGCGCCTGTGTGGAGTTGGTATGTTCTCCGTACAGCAGGTTTTCCAGTTTCGTCCCACAGTCCAAAGACATGCATTAGGTTAATTGGTTTCTCTAAATTGGCCCAGTGTGAATGGATCTGACCGGTATGCACTGGCTGTGAATATCCATTGATGCTGATGTGACGAAGTGTATAAATAAATAAATTAATAACTAAACTCTGCGGTGTTGGGTGAGCAAATTACACGTCGGTAAATATGACAAACAGGGCGAGCGAAGTGACGACGGGGAAAACGCTTAAATCAGTATATATTTATTTTTCAGGAAAACAGGAAAGAAAGTAAGGTTGCATTCATCATGACTTTCATCTGGACAGGAAAATAATTTAAGGAGTAATATCACTAGGCATTAATTCTGCTTCGCTTCAGGTGAAATGTAAACAAAATGCATTCTGCTAATAAACTAGAATACAGAGGACAGGAACGTCCAGAGGACCGATGAGAGCTTAGTGGGATAACAGGGAAAGGCTGGTAATCAAAATATCACATGTAAGCATAATCTGTAGTCAAATCACTGAACACGGGGTCTGGAACTAACCCCTTCCTGCCCTGTTTATAACCTGTACACGATCTTTATTTAAAAGACCTGTTCATGTCCCATCAACGTGTTCTTAGGCGAGTTAAAGCTCAGAACCTCCCAGTGGAGTACGGACAAAACATAAGGCACAAAAACTCAAAACATGCAGGCTAGTCATGAGCCACTACAAATCCAAATGACAAGAGTGCAAAGAATCAGCAGTAATCTCAGTCACGTAAGCAGCGGTTATAGTTCAGTGTTAAATCGTTTCTGGCCTGGATGAATAAAACAAAGATGGATTTGCAAAACAAAAGCAGATATTCGGCTGAACTCAGGAAGAGCAGGACGTCCTTCAACTTTGGGACACTAGAGAGCAACTGGAGGCTGGACTTAACCCCTGGTGCCACCCTAAGACAAGTCTTAAGCCACCATTAGGATAGACATACCATTGTTTTAGCAATTACTGGAATAGAGAAAAGGAAAATGCAGGACATTTGTATGCAGTATTAAAAAACTAAGAAAAAAAGCTTCTCTAGGCTACAGTGGTGAGTATTTAGAGTGACCTCCCCTTACAGTCTGAAGAAGCTTGATCAGGAATGGTCTTTTTGCAAAGGTAGCAGCCAAAAACCACTTTTTCAGAAGGATAGCAGGGCGAAAAAGCTAAGATATATATATATGAATGAAGATCAGTGGAAAAAAGGATTATGGAGTGACAAATCCATTTTTGACCCAATTTTTGGGTGAAACCCTAAACAGTATGTTAAATATAAACAGTATGTTATATATTATTACTAAAACAACAAATCTAAAGGTGACCTAAGACTTTTGCACAGTACTGCAGGAAAGAGTTAAGTCTACATGAACGAGATTCACCTACCAGTGCACTTTCTTCTCAATTTCCTGTCTGAACTTCACTACAAATCCTCAACTCTTTTGCCAGCTGCCGTTGGACTTTAGCCTAAACTCTCCTGGACTGTCCTGACCGCTCCTGATCCTTACACTTACATGGAGAAAGAGGAGAAAAGAAAGAAGCAGAGCTTAGAACCCTGTGGCGGACAAAATCTCCCAGGTCACTTTAAGCTCTGATGCTGTTTTTTTCAGCTCTTGTGCAGGATACAGCTCAAACGCTCATGTTTCATAACACAAGGACAGGCAAGGAAGTACAGGGCTGTACGAAAGCACAAGTGTTTGGACTACATGGCCAAAAGTTTGAGGACGAACAAAGATTCCATCTGGTAATATAGGCATTAGTATGGCATGTGCCTTTTGAGCTGCTACAGCAACCTTCACTCCTCCGTGGCATTCTGACTCATCTCAAAAGACGTCTGATGGAGTAGGATCAGAGCTCTGTGCAGGTAATATCTTTCAAAGGTTCGGTACAACCCATATGGAGATTCCCTGCCTGGACTCTTCATGCACTTCCATCTCAGACAGATATGTAAATGATTACAGGTGTGGTCTGATTAGACACTGGGTCCTACCACAAGAGGGCTTCACCTATAGCGCTGTCCTACAAAACGGCTACTTTTGGGTGGTGTACCTCTTGGTGAGAGATATCCTGTGGCCACGTGTTGTCTTTCATGACAGGGTTTCCAACTGGCATTTTTCAGCAGGATAATGCTCAGCCACACAGAGCAAGGGTTTAACAGGAATATCTCCATCAGATTGCAGCACTTCCTTGGCCTGCCTGGTTGCCAGATGTATCGCCAATCGAGCATTTATGGGACCAGCTGGGACGCCAGCTTCAACAACCTATGACTGTGGAGCATCAGTGTGTCGTAGAGGCATTTCTAGCAGGCAGCGATCTCTAACCAAGAGGTACACTACCCAAAAGTAGCCTCGGAGAACCTTTTTCTAGAGCAGTGATATAGGAGATCTGATCAGAACACACCTGTAATCTCATATCTATGTCTGAGACAGAACTATCTGGGGCAATGAGTGTACTTTCGGCGATATGGAAGCAATGGAAGTCTTAATCACCCCAAACCAGCCAGTTCAATATTTATGGGCAACAGGAGAGCCGTGTCATTATTCAGGCTGAACGGTTCCTTTAATGAGACCTGCACGAGGGCAAAGCCAAATGGTCCAATCACATTTACAAAAAGCGATAAAAATCTAAAACAAGCCGGCCAAATATAATTAATAAAATAAAAAAACACCCGACTATTATTAACCGGTCTGCTGTATTCTAATGGAAGTGTGGAAACGGACAGCACATAACATATATAAAAAGAGATCCTCTTTCCCATTGGTCCCTCCTGTACAATCAGACCGGTTCATTTTAAGATTAGGAAGTACGAAGCGGCCCCTTCGTGGCGGCTGGAGCCGAAATCCAAAAGGGTTTGGACAGATGAAGCCTCGTTGCACTGTCCTTAAACAATATCTGAAGTTCTTTTAGTCGTGTTCCTCTCGTTTTTGGTCCGGTCCCGTGCTGGCGTCCAGAAAGATCCGGAGCCGAGGCGAAGGCGTGCGACTTACGCTAAAAGATAAAAACAAGTCCGAAATTGCTGTACAAAAGACGAGCTCAGCTATCACGCTGCGCTGGACGTCCACAAATTTTTCAGGTGTTGTCGAGTGGTGTGTGTTTGTGTGAGGTCACCCTCTCCGGCCGCGTGCAGACGTTTTGCTGTTTGCCCGCGCTCTCACGCGTCACACGCTCATGGTCATCGTTGGGGAGTACTAAAGAGAAAGGTCAGAATTACCGGATTGTGCTTTTAGAGTGTAAGACAAACCAAACTCGTTGGGCAGCCCCGGTCAGGTGTTAGTGATGGAGTTCATTAGCGCGACGTGTAAGTCGAGGAACGGGAGCGGGCTCACAGCTCACATGCTGTCTAACCACGTTAGTGGACAGCCAAAAGGGTCATTTGCAAAGCTAAATGACAATCACTTCAAATCAGGTTTTGCGACTTTACTTATTATTAGAGATTCACAAAGTTTGGCTGAAAGACGGGACAACTGTGGCCATGAACCCTCCGTCTGCTTTTTCTTTCTTTAATTTCTCTTCTCTTAATGTGTCAGAGATTTCACCGCGTCTTTTTCACATTGTCTAAAAACAAAAACACGAGCGAAGATGAGTGCAGGAAACTCTAGTTTGTGTTTTCATGAGCACACTAGAACTTAGATAAATAATCAAACACTTCCAACCAGTCCCTGTGAGCTTCATCTCCATCATTCTCCAGCCTTTCAGTTCTATTCCATCAGATCTTTTCTTTAATATCCATGTTTTTAGTTCCTATAAGCTCTTGATGAGCTGTTCTGCCCGACAACCGAGGTCTGATTGGTCAGCCTGATTTTAATGCAGAAATTAGAACCGGTGTTAGTTTCCATGCGAAAATACCCTTTATATTTACATTACAGTAGCCTAAAAAGACTAGGTCGCTATAATCATCTAACCAGGGGCACCCAGGCTGTTGCACTGCATAATACTGGGAGTGAATTTAAATTCCCATTTGATATGATCCTTACATTCTCGTTTTGGAAAGAGTGCAGGAAGTTCCCTCCTAAATCGCTGTCGTCCCTCGGAGTGCCGGGCGGGTTGCTCAGGCTGCTCAGATTATTTGGGGAATTCTACAGGTCAGGAGAGAGAGTGTGCATTTACTCTGATTATTATTTATTTAAGAACAATGAATGCAGCATTAACACACAGCTTTGTGAACATTACCTTGGGAAGCCCGTCTAAATCACCCGAGCCTGAGACACAGAATTAGGAAATTAGAGGTTTCACAGATTTACGATATTAGAAGGAACTACTTAAAAAGGCCGGTACCTAACGAGCCGTTCATGTGGTGAGGTTCCAGGCCTCCCATGGGGCCGTCTGGACCTAACGGGAACTATAAAGAGAAACGAACGCAGTGCGTAAAAGACGATGGCTGGATCTGACAGGATTAGTGTTAAGAGTAATAAATCTTACAGCGGATCTGCTGCCTCCTGTCGCTACAGAGTTGATGATGGTGTAGAGGTTTTCCCCAGAGTTAGTCGAATCTGTAACAAATAAGGATACACTGGTCAAGACGTGCATACATAACCACAGAAGGGCATGTAATCATTTATTAAAATATTATTACGTGCTCCTGATTGACTCGTAAGTAGGTCTCACTACTGAAGTTGCACTCAGGCTGCAGCTATGAATTTTAGGGGATTTACCTGCTGGACTGGGCATGATGGGGGTTCCAGGTGGACAGCCAGCTCCTGCTCCTCCTGATGGACCCTGAGACGGGAAACACGGCACATATGAAGGCCGCACTGAACGTTTTGATCCTCTTTATTAAGCTACACTTTAGCTAACTGGAATCTCCAAATGTCTGACACTGATAGCTGGCCATTATGCAAATGTGTGTGTAACACCACCTCATTTTTGTCCAAACTATTCTTTTGAAGGCCTCCATAAATCTGCCAGCCTCCCAATCCAGGAGATAAAAAGAATAGACAGAAGAAAGCGGCTCGAGTGTGAGCTCATTTGCATTTACAGCCCCCTTCTTTCCTGTCCTTTTCATCCCTCTCTGATCTTTTATCTGATTCCATTCATTCTTTCTGGAATTGCCTCCTGCCCTGGAGTGAAGTGGATGCACCTCTTCCTGTCTGTGTCTTTGTTAAGAAAGCTTTCAGAAACTTTCGGTTCAGGGGTTTGATGAGATGTCTTACCACGTACGTGCCGGGAGACGACGACGAATATGAAATCTGCAAAGGAAATGCGAATTAGTAATGCATCGTAAATAGAGACACGCTATCAGCTCATGAATTACTGGCACCCTTGGTAAAGCTGGCTAAAAATGATACAGAATGTGGTTGTGGTTAATTATCTTAATCTCACTCAGTGACCCATTAAAACCACTATTTTTGGCATTTTTACACTCAAGCCCTGTGTCTGAACTCACATTATCTGAATTCCTGCTATAAAATATGGCTTATTTATCCCCAACACGCCTTATCTGTACTTCTACTTAAGTACAAGACGTCTCCACGTCAGCCACTGAGTATTAAATGAAGACAAGCTTACCGTGTTGGCGTTATTCGGATTAGGCCATGGTCTGCCGGTCCCTGGTCCCCTGAGTCACAGAATAACAACACAAACTTTAACTAGCTGATCTGCTTTGGTTAAATCTGATATTGTGGCATAACCAAATGAGGACAAATGAGGAGGACTTATTAAAACATTTCAAACAAACCACAAGACGTTTGCACCACCTGGCATTTCTCTGTTTGTAAAATTGATCTTTTTAAACGTCTTTTCTTAATTTCCATAACCAATAAAGCCCATAAATGAATGAAGTTATCCCTGAATAATAAACACCTACAGTGATTATACAGTTCATGATGTCATTACTGGCATGAAATGGATCTTCATTTTGAGTGCAGACAGAACTCATTCACACTCGAAAGCTTACATGTTTACTCCTGGCATGCTGGCACCCATGGAGTTCGGGGGTCTCATGCCACCGCCGTAGTTCTGCAATGATAACCACGGATCAGACTACAGCAGCCGAGAGGAGAGAGAGAGAAAGGGGATGGTTAGTTAGAGACTATTCATATTTACAGTGACATTATGTGATCGATGATATTATGAACAGGTCTGGTGGAATATAAAACTAATCTGGAAGGAGGGCAAAAGGGGCAAACCTGTGGTCCAGGTCCCATTGGGGCCATCCCTCGAGACATGTTCATCCTCTGCATGGGTCCCAGATTCGGATGGCCTGAATATAAACACCCAAAAATGCAAATTAAAGGTTGTGCGTCCTTCTGGAGGCTCAACGTGCGAATACAGAGGTACAATCTGGACAGGAGACCAGTCTTGGAATGGACGCCAATCATAGGGTTCAACAAAAGCACCACCTGACCCAGGACTCAAACCCAGGCCCTCAGCACTCTTACCATGCCACCAGAGATGCTACATTTCAATAAATATACACACACACTTATCCAATGTATACAGTACTGTGCAAAAGTCTTAGGACACCATTAGATAGGACACGATCATATATTGTCAAAGACTGGACCCAAAATGGATTTGTCACTCCATAATCCTCTTTTCCACTGATCTTCATTCCAGTCTTTGTAAGCTTTAGCATATCTTAACCTTTTCATCCTATTCCTTTCAAAAAAAAAAAAAGTGGTTTCTTAGCTGCTACCCTTCCAATAAAAATTCCCGATCAAGCTTCTTCAAACTGTAGATGATGTTGCTATTGCAAGGTTTAAGGGCAGCTCCCACTAAATACTTTTTTCTGATTTTTCTTCAGTTTAATACTGCATACAATTTTCCTACATTTTCTGGCTGTATTGAAATAAAAAAAAGACTGAGAAATAATCATATATGGTCATTACACCGCTGCTAAAACAATGGTAATGGCGGCCTAAGACTTTTGCACAGTACTGTATACAAGTTATGTATATGGAACATGTAAGTAATAAACTTGTCTGACTTTATAGCTTTAAATTATTCCAATCACTATTCTTAAAATCTGGTGCAACCAACAAAAGTAGTTTAATATAAATAATATAATTAATAAAAGTTCATATAAAATTAGCTCTCGTTAGGAGGTGAAATAAGAGAAAAAAACAGTATAGTCTGGGGTGTTACAGAAGCATATGCTTTACACTTAGTACAGTGATTAAGTTTAAATGATCAGTTTTGAATCCAGTCCAGCACATGCTCAGATTACTCTGGCTTTTAAAATGAATGAAGCAGTGTGTGTGTCGGTACCTGGAGCCCGTGAGGGGTCCATTACATTTGGAGGTAAGGGCTGCCCTCCTGGAGGCTGGCAGAAAGAGAGTAAGGAAGAGTGAACATGATGTCCGAGCAGAAGTTTTATTTTCTATACAGACAAGAAATCAGTGAAAAGCTCGGATGTCGGGAGTGACGACGGACTCTGACTGACCTGGTTGCTCATCCTGATGGGTGGACGAGGACCTCCTGCGTAACGCGGCGACATGAAGGGCTGCAGAAAAGAGAATAGTGATAGGTATATGTGAACTATTGAATCAAAAATAAATTCTTTTTCATAATGTATAATGATCGTTAAAACTGGATCGTGTCTTGGTTTGTTCATGGTTACTCGTAGCTGCACAAGCAGACTTTGTCTGGAGGACATAAGTGTTAATAGAAAAAGCATTCTCAGATCACTTTGGCATGTTAAGGACGGACTTTCAGCGCAGCTCTGATGATACAGCCATGGATGATTTCTTCAAGAACTCTCAGTGCTCGTTTGTCATGGCAGATATAAATCTTGTGGATGATTCTTATGAGTTGTTGTCATTCTCATATTCACGTGTAATTTAGTTCATTAGTTCCTAATCTAATCAACATGAAAACTGGTTTAATTAGTAAACAAAATGGACCTAGTGTGATCTTTTCATTACTACGAATGAAACAGGTTCTGAAACGCCTTCGTTTAAAGCCTTCTGTAGGTCAATGATAAGTCAAACTTCCAGACAGGACTATAGTGGAGTAAGAGCGCCCCCTAGTATTCCTAGTATATAGCATCCAGAAAATGACTTGTCCAATAAGAAATTTGTTTAAGGATACTCTGTGCAAGGTGTCATTTCGTTATCTTTTCGATATCCTGAATGTGTTTACAAGGTGATGCTTGATTTCATCATTGTACATTATGCGTCGTCTTAATAAATCACATCACATTGATAATTCAGTGGATAAACTGAGTATAAATGAGTCAAAACACTGTACTGTGCCATCTACAGGAGTGGAGATTATAGTTTACACCACATTAAAAAAGTGTTTTCTCTTCCTTCAAAAAAAATCTATTTTGAGCTGAAAATCAATTTAGTCCATCACCAAAATAAACATCATGATATATTGCTGTATTGATGTCATAGCACAGCCCTAACTTAACGGCACTTTTCTTGAAAAATCCATGAAATTAAGAGTCGAGCCTAATTACCACACATCACTGCACATTTTAATGCGTACATGCTGCCTGGGCGTTTGAGAGCAAAAGGAGCGAGTGATACCTAAAAGAAAACAAATTTAACATTTAAATAAATGGATAACGCAGATGAAAATGCCAAATATGAGAAGCAAAATGTCCTGTAAGTCTGTTACAGCATCCTGACTGGAGAAGCAGGCAGACAGAGCAACACAAATGTGTGTGTGTGTGTGTGTGTGTGTGTGTGTGTGTTTACCTGTCCGTGAGCTGCCATCATGTTAGCATTAGGTGGAGGCTGAGCATGAGGAGAAGGCTGCGAGCCAGTCGGACCCTACAGGGCCAGAAGAGGAAGAGGACAAAGAGGAGGAGGAGGAGGAGCAGAGAGTTATGGATAAGCAGTAACAGAAAGAAACAGGAACGCTGCAAAGCAAAAACTGAAGAAACACATGAGCTGCAGCCTGGAAGCCCGTGAGCAGGGTGTTATGGGGTGTTATAATGACACTATCAGGTTATCGTTAGTGCTTCGTGTAAAGCTTGCTGACTTATGTCACTCTATAAATTGGGGTTTGGTATCCCGGTGACATTAAGTAACTGAATCTGTCAGTAATCAGATAACGGGAAACCTCCGAGTTTAGAGGGAAATAATCAGATTCTACTTCACAACCAGCCAATAATCTCACAGAAGAACATGATGTAAACTTCAAACGTTTTATATTTATTATTCTGCTATTATTATTTTACTCAAATTGAGTTTAATAGTCTCCCCAAAAAGTGTTTGGTAGCCATGTCGCAGGACCTGCGTTTATTTATCTGTTAATATTTACTTAGTTTCTGTTTTTCTGAACTATTACTACAGACTTATTTGACTAAATAAATTTGTTTTATTCTCACAGTTATCGCCTCAGCAAGGAAGTCGGGTTCTTTTTGGAGTCTTAGTCCTCACAAGGTTTCTTCCTTATAACGTTTATTGCGTCGGCCTAGGCTAGCTCAATTTGAGACTGACCTTATATATTAGATGATAATCTAACATTGTACACCTGCTTTGAGACCATGCTCCACTGTAAAAAGCGCTATAGAAATAAATTTCATATGAACTAATAAAGTACATATGAACTGCTTTATTTATGATGCATTCTGTTACTGGAACGTAACCCCGTCCTAAGTCGGGGAGCACCCGTACACTAGATATAATCCCCAAAAACATGCATCCTGCAACCTGATTACCAATATTTGTAAGGAACTCTATAGAAAATAAACCCGAAGTCACTTCGAATAAGCAGACCTGGCAACTAGACGCTTCTAAAACCACTGTGATTAGTTGCATTTCTTAATACAGTATTATGTACCGGAGTAGCTGATTGTGTATCTTATTACAGGTATGCATGTTTAACGTCCATCCATGTGGTTCCTAATGCTGTCTATGGAAGTATTTTTGGCTTCTGTTAAACAAAAGTATCAGGTCCATCATACAATCCTCTCAAGTGTTACGGCTCATTTGTGCCTCGTGTTTGTGACTCATGTATGTATTGTTTGCACGCACTATTCATGTAAAATATGACTATGGTAATGTCCGGTCAACGTCCATTCTGGCAAACAATGTTTCACAGAATGTAATGCATTCCTTGAACGGCTCCGATGGCGTATCTTACAGAGTATGTTGTCATTTTCTGAGACTTCTTACTCCACCTTAACCACTGGTTTTACACAGTCGGTTCTGCTGAACTAGGGCTGCGTTACTAAAGCGTGCACTAGAGGGCAGTGTGGTTTCAGAGCATTTCTGTGAGCAGCCCACTGACTGGGCTCCATGCTGAGATAATGTGCCCTGCTTGAGATGAAGGTACAGTGTGAGCTTCTGCACGTGTCTGCGATCCCATCATCCATCCCTGGAGAATCAGGAAGCCCCTTCTGACACAATCTGTCTCCTGATTTGTGCATCTTTTTTTATTAGAAAACTCCGGGTTAGAGATGCGTTACTCGACACCTCGTGTGAAGAGGAAGTCATATGATGCTCCGGCTCGGCGTTTGACACGGGCGCATTTGCGCACTCCGTGACTCTGGGCTGCTCTTATGGGTGGTAACAGTAACCCTACTTTGCGAAGCGAGAGTGCTCGAGCGGTGGCTGCCATTAGCGGCTAATGGTCGTAATCAAACCGAATCCCGGAGGATGCCGGGGGCTTGGCGAATAACCAGAGGCGGAGGCATAATGGCCCCTCTGTGAGTCTCAGAACGGATGGCACGTGTGAATGCGTGTGCGCGTGTTTGGGAAGGGAGGGGGGTATGACGGCCTGCAGTTTGGCTCTATAACTGAAGGCTGATGCAGACCGGTTATTAAAGGTTCAGCGTTAGACGAGGAGAAAGGCTTACCTGGAAGAAGCTCGGGGGCATGGGGCCACCTGGCATACCATCACCGGGTGGCATGTTGCCCAGAACAGGGCTGGGTGCTGCTGCTGCACTCTGTACGGACAAAATAAATAGCATTAGAACAATGGTCCAGAAGATCTATAGATATTTTTTAATGTTCTTAATGAATGGAAGCTGCAATCAGAACTGATGCACGGTCATATATTTGCAAACACCCTCATCCAGAGCAACAAAACAACATACAACGATGTTACGCGATTACATCAGTGGTCAGGGGAGAACGACCAGACTGGTTCGAGCTGATAGGAAGGTAAGAGCAACTCAAATAACCACTCGTTACAACCGAGGTATGCAAAAGCTCACACCGAGGCTACAATTCACACGGGCCCCACAAAACTGGATTGGAAAAACATCTCCTGGTCTGATGAGTCTCCATTTCTGCTGTCACATTCGGATGGTCGGGTCAGAATCTGGCGTAAACAACATGAAAACATGGATCCATCCTGCCTTGTACCAACAGGATTTTCTTGGTACACTTTGTCCCCCTTAATACCAATGGTGTTAAACCCCACAGCCGACCATGTGCACCCCTTTAGAAGCACAGTGTACCATCTTCCTAAAGCTCAAAATCTCAAACTGTTTTTTTTTGCCTGTTACTAACTGCCTTGCTTCCATTTCATTTCTTTGACTAGTTTCCTCAATTAAAAATTGGCAAATCATGTTTTGTCTCTCATAACATGTTTTTAAAGGCACTTTAATTGCTTTCACAATTGCAGAAGTGTGTCAGGTTTAATTGAGACTTGAGTGCAACTTCCATGAAGAAAATCTGCAAGGATCGGCCAAACTTTGGATCCGACTATAGATCAAAATCTGTAAAATGTTTATAAACGCATAACGCACGGTGGAAATTCACCGCTACACTCCATATTTATCCAAATCGTCCTGTGAAAGCTTTACGCCTTTCCATAACAAAAACAATAAAGGCCTGACATTTTTAAACGCTCTGCTCTGAAGCGACTCTGGCAGGTTTTCAAAGCCGTCTAAACGTTGTGCGTGCAGTAAAAAATGGAAGCGTCAGCAGAATCGATAGCGGAAATGTGTGCCTGCGGCGCTGCCGGGGCTCATCAGGGAGCGCTCGCCTCTTTAATGAGCGGCAAATTTTACAGAAGTCAGGCCTCTAATCAATGTAAGTCAATTACTGTGAACATCGTTTAGGGTTACGTGCAGCTTTTTTGACAGCGCTAGATGCTTCATGCAGAGCAAGCGTTTCGGATCCCGATGATGACTGTATTATTCTATTAAAGTGTCTGGCTGAGAGATAAAGTGTTCGGTGTTGGATCTAATATCTGATCGTCTCCATTAATGGAGCAGCATTAGGATTTATACACCATGGAAGCATGGTTATTTATTTCCTGCTGTAGAAACCTAGAGCTCTGGGTCTGCTGGGGCTGCTTTTGCTTTCGACTCTTTTTAAACGATTTCCTTTTGTTTTAATCCATCATGATTTATTTATTTCACATTTTAACCCCTCAGTCCATCACATGGCTCTTAGAGGTTGCTGTTGTGTAACCTGATATAAACTGATCAATCCTTGACTATTTCATCTAGGTTCCTCTAAAAGAGAGTTTTCCTAACCTGTCCATGGACCCAGAGGGTTTTTAGGCCGTCTGAGAAGTTTGGTGAAAGGTTCAGTGGCCTCTACCAAATTTGCAAAGGGTTCAAGCTATCAAACAACAATGATACCATAACGAGTATTTGTGTAACATCAGTGTGTTTACAGGCACTTAATAATCTACAAATTGCAGAAAATCTGGGTAATCAGATACGGGATAATCTCCAGCCAATAATCTCACGAGAGGATGAGATTCAATTCGTCGAAGATATACTGCATTTCAGAACCTCCCCAAATGTGCTGTTTCACAGGTGCTGCATTTAGTTCCAGGGTTGCCAGATCCCACGAGAGAAACAAGCAACAAGGTCCACGGAAAGGAAGCAAAGTCTTTTAGAATAAGCAGACCTGGCAACCATGTGTGACTCTGCTAGCTGCCCTTGGGCCGGCTCTACACTCTAGCCGAGACTGACAATACCGATTGAAAATCAGATCTGATTGCGGAGCTAAAATCCAGCTCTTTATCGGATTTATTAACCTGACTGGAGAAATCAGAGTATATTTGAATAATCAGGTAACTGCAGAAACCGGACTATGAACGGATTAAGTGCATGGTAACGCACTCGTTGCAGACATAGATGGAGTTCTGAACGGTATGCTGCCTCCACCCACACCCTCCACTTCCCTGCTATCAGCGAGTAACCTGACCTTTTATTTTATTCGGTGGTTAATTAAAAGTAAAGAATTAGAAGTAATTCTCCGAGGACAAACTGCTCTTTTATTTACAATCTGGACAGAAGAACATGCTTGTACGTGAGGTAGTACAAGTGAGGAACGCGGTAAGAGGGCTGCAGGACGGAGGGTCGACCAGGAGGTCCCACACTGGATATTATTAATAGGTGAAATTGTGAATAGGGGCGCATCAATACACTCTGCTCACGATTCGATTCATGGTCTTTTTTATTTCTGAAGCATTAACAATGCAAAACAATGAACATTTTCTTGGATATGTTTAAAAAAAAAAAAAAACTTTGCAATCAATCCTCTGCAATCACAACAAATGATTAGAAACAGAGGATTAAAATTGCAAATGAAATGACTAATTGTAGCTTCGCCATTATCTTCAATAGCCCAGTGAAGACGTGCTTTTTTTCCCCCCTAACAATAATATTCAGATTTATTCCTATAGAGCTTTTTACAATGGAACATTGTCTCAAAGCAGCTTTACAATCTTAGATTATCATCTTCTAATATCTAGGGCCAATCCCAAATCATGCATGAAACTAATTTATCTAGTCAAATAAGTCTGTAGTAATAGTTCAAACAGAAAGTAAGTAAATATTAACAGATAAATAAAATACTGAATAAAAGGTGCTCATCATAAACAGGGTCACTTCCGGATCGAGTCCTCGGTGGGAAAGTCCGTCCCGAGCCAACCGGAACTTATTACACTTGAGGTGTATGGGAGCATGACTGCCCTCTGGTGTTCAAAAAATGCAGTAGCATCAGACGGAATAATAAACA
This sequence comes from Ancistrus triradiatus, assembly GCA_025084515.1. Taxonomy (NCBI): domain Eukaryota; kingdom Metazoa; phylum Chordata; class Actinopteri; order Siluriformes; family Loricariidae; genus Ancistrus; species Ancistrus triradiatus. The sequence goes on along the minus strand of JAJAGP010001845.1, from coordinate 58,859 downwards.
GAACGCACCTGACGTCGTACATCTCCATGGTGCACCGGCCCTAGTTTTGAATAATACAGGATTAAGGTCGATGTTTTCCCGTAAGAAAAAAGGCAGCCGGTGCCGTGCATCGCTATTTAGGGAAGTGAGAGACGGACTCTAATCTAAGCACTGAGCATTATGGGTCAATTTAATTTTATATAATTATATAGTAATATATAATAAGAGAAACAGACACTAATAATGCTGATGTTAAACAGAACTCGTGAGCAGAGAAAACACGGCTCCGGATTCTACAAGTTACGAAAAAGAACTAAGAATTACCCACGTCAGAGTGGCTCGGCTCTGAGGATATTCTGTTTTACGTGGAAGAATTGAATCTCTGCTTTAGCTCCAGCTTGCACTCGATCCCAAAGAGTGTGTATGAAAGCTGATTAGAACAAAGGTCAGGACTTATGGGACTTACAGCAGGTAGAGTGACATCTTAAACTCAAATCCTGCTAAGACGTTCATCTTGTTACTGGTGCCTGTACAGACTTTAAGCTCTACGAACTTTATTTATTTATTTAATTATTTACGGAGGATTGTTACCTGGTGCCTGGGAGCCTGAGAGGGGGCTGGTGCATCGGTTAAAACATTACAACTACGCACAGATCGGATAGCAAATAACACTGATTATGTTTTACAGCAGTGCATGTTAAGCTCTGGGATGTATTAGAGGGTAAGGGGACAGTCTGTTCTCGTAGTGGATGTGGGAGAAATCTTCAGGTGTAAAGACCTGACACTTCAACAAAGGACAGATCGTTATGGACGGACGACTGGGCTGGGGCATCACCTAAACAACAAGGCTTGTGGGGTGCCCCCGCTTAGGAGTGGTGAGTACTTACAGACAGTGCTCCCAGGAGGAACAAACCACCAAAGTAAATCAATGTAATATAATATATGTATATTATATGGCCGTGATTTTCAACAGCCCCTCAGTCTTGGCGCCACGATCCCAGTGCAAGTAAATTTTTCAACTTTCAATTTAAACTTTGAACAAATCTGGGACTTCCAGAACCAATTAAGTTTGATTTCAGATGTTCCACTGTATTCAAGTCAATACTTAATAATGTTACAATGATAATTTGTTGGACAGTAGTACTTGAGTGAATCTACAGAATTATTGGCACTGATGTCAAAAGGCTATAAACAATGTGCCTAATGGTTGATGAGCTTAATCAGTGGCTAATAATGGGCAGAAATATGAAACTCCCCACATATGCAGGCTTCATTAACACTGTAGAGAGTTCAGCGGGTGAAAGTGGACACAGCCTATTAACAAAAATCAGTACTTCTGACACCATTGGTGTGTGATATGTATCGTCTACGATAACATCTTAATTGTTGCTTTAAAAACATGCAAGCTGACATTATCGAGTCAAAAACACGCCTTAAGGGTTCACGTATGCACTGCGTCATGTAGCCTGGTAGGATAGAGTACTGCACATGTGCACTGAAGTTAAAAACGAGTGAACAAACTGCACCAGGAGACAAAATACAGACACCACCAGCCTCACGGTCTGCATCGTTGGAGGTGGTTTGGCTCTGAAAACACTCATGTTGCTCAAACGATCGCCATTAAAGACAGCTCTAACTAACTTATTTCTCCATCTGAGAACGAACCACCGTGCAGAATTTGGTGTACAAGATTAGGACAAACTTCAGGTGTCCACGACAGGCTGAAACCAGCCAAGGTAGCAGCACAAAAACACAAGATATAAACTGCCAAATTATCATCATCAATAAAATCCCAGAAAAGAGAGACATCCCTTTCTGTCAAAATCACACACTCCTGCTGAATCAAATCCAGAAAATTTCCATGCACGCCGCTTAAGTAGCTTAGCTCCTCCCAGAGATGACCAGCAACACTCTTTAATCCTCTCACGGCGCTGAATTAGGCCAGAGGGACCGATTTTAGAAGCCAGCATAATCCTCTTTGTCCGAGCACCATAAACAGACAATATGAGTGAGATTATCTCGGACTAAAGGAGTGAGGTATAAAAGGATCAACAGCGAATCTGCGAAACCCTCTAACACTGTTAAATGTTATGATAAATTCAAGCCAGAAGCAATAGGTGGATCCATCATGAATCATATTTAAACATGACCTGTGACTGCCTCGGTTAAACTCGTACCATGGCTTTGTTTAATTCTCAGTTCTGACTTTACACTTTGTCCTGTAAACACCTCAGGGCCTTCGAGAACAGCCAGTTCACTATCCAGTGGGAGAAAACTAAAGTACACATGAGAACATACCAAACTCTAAACAGATGGTGACCCAACCCTACTGGGTCTGAACAGCGCTGACGGGCTGCAATGCAAATCGTTTTGTTGAACCTGCTCCAATGGTGGCTGGATATTTCTGGTTGGTGGACCATTTTCAGTCCAGAAGGGACACTCAGGTGTGTAAATACTCCAGCAGCATGGCTGTATCTGATCCACTCATACCAGTACAACACACACCAACATACCATCACATCACTTCATAATCCAATCATAGTCAGATTTCTGCAGTTATCTGATCATTCAAGTGGTCATTTAAACAGCATACTCTGATCAAGACATCGGATTTAGAAATCCGATAGAGAGAGCAGGATTTTAGATCAGTATATGCATACCCATACTGCAATTTCAATCGGTTTTCTCAGTCGGTGTAAAAGCGGCTAGCAGAAACAGACAGGGCAATATGAGGATATTTTATCGTATCGTGATAAACTGAGCTTTTCTGAAGAACACTTGCAGAACTTGTGCGTGCTCCACCTCGTCAGAGGCTGCCAACTTCCCACGCTCCTCGTGTTTGGGGCTGGGTCTACAGTCAAGTGACGCAGACCAGGAGTGCCCCATTACAGCTTTGTCATGTTCGTAGATAAATATGCCTTTTCCGGTTGTTTTATGAAGATACAACAAAAAAAAAATTACTCAAACGACAGTCATAACTAAGTGCGATTCCAATATCGAGCTGATGCAACCCTGGTGCAAGTCCACGCCATCAGATCCTGGCCAGGACAGCCTTGTAGAAGAGCGGGGGCTGATACGTTTCAGCCAGACAAATAACCTGCTGGGTAAACGCCGAAGGAATGAATGGTCATTTTCATGAGAAAGGAGGATCTCCTGAAAGCAGGATTACAGGTTTCTGAGCAGAGCCTGGGGCTTGCTGGAGTTTAAATCCTTCTCCGGGTAAACATGTTTCTAAATAGAGTCTCATGAGGCTCCAGAGTGAAACATCTGCCTAACAATCAGAACAGCTCGGCACCCTTCTGCTGGAGCATTTCGACAGACTAATGACTGTAAATCCTGCCAGCATGGGCCAACGTGGAATCTCATAAAGGAGAAATGGCTCCAACTTATCTGATGAGAGTTTTATTTTTTTTTATTATTTTCAGTCATGTTCTCATTTATATCATATCTTTATACAAGTTCATCAGAGTGTTTAAGAACTCTTAATCCCCCAGCACCCCAATTTATAAATATGGCAACGTTAGTCATTGAATAAAGAAATTAAGTGTTTAAATAATTTACAGGTCTGAAAGAAAAAAAACCCTACACAAAGTGAGGAGGGTTAGACAGGCAAAATTGCTCCAAGGATCACTGTTGGAGATTTACAGAAAATGGGGCGAAAAGTCACTAAATCTCCAGATCTACAATTAGATGCCACCTTCATGCCAGCAAACTATTTGGAAGGCGTGTCAGACGAAAGACTTTTCTTTCATCTAACCACGAAGGCAAGTACCTGGAATTCTCCAGACGCTACTACAACTGGGTTTGATTGTGTAATGAGACAAAAAAATGAGCTGTTTGGCAACCAAATGGTGGGTTTGGTGTAAAAAGGATGGTTTTTCAGAAAACAGAAAAGAATCTAATGGTTACTGTAAAGTACAGTAGAGGATCAGCATTGGATTCCATGAAGTCATGGTGGGACTTCGACAGGATGACGATCCAAAACATTGGTCCAAATCCACAGAATAAGCACAGAACAAGGATTCTGACATGACCAAATCCCTTTGGAAAACCTGGAGGCTGAAGAGTGTTCGCAGGGACCATCTAGGAACCTGAACAAACTGGAAAGATTCTTAATTAAGATCGCCAATATCCACATTTTTCTGAATAACTGGATGACTTCTAGTAGAGTCCGAATCAAGACCGAGCCCGTGAGTGCCCGAGACAGAGACCAGATTAAGATATTTTTCATCATACAAGAATAAAATGGGAAAAAAAAAATTAGTTTGTAATTCATTTTGTATTCACTATACAAGATATATTAAATAATAATATATTTCATCATCTATTTTGTAAAATACAACACAGAATAATATATAGCCTAAAATGATTGCTAATTAGTCTTAATCATACTAAGGCAATGTAACCTTTTGAGTAAAATGATGGTGATGATTGTTTCCCTTCTTATTCTATCCATTTTTATTATTAAATGTGAAAATATAATGATAATAATTCCAGATTTTGCAGACATGGTAAAGTAAAGCGAGCAGATCACAATGTACACTTACGATCTTAACGTCAGACTATTCCAAATAAAACGCGTTCGTTTACTGGATCCTGAACGAGACGAGCAGGAACTTGGTTTTCCCAGTTAGCCAATCAGAGTGCAGATTTTATTGAGGAATGTAGAGAAAGGACTGATTTATTCCTTTTGAATGGATTGTTGATATTCAATAACAATAGAAAGAAAGTGTAGTTTATAATTAACATTACCTCAGACAGATGCATCGGACTCAGACGGTCTCAAGTCCAAATGCTCATTTACAGTCTTCATTTATGGCCACAGCACGCTTCACTATAAAGATAACCAAGCGTGTTTGGCTGTGAGTAAAGATATTAGTGAGTCTCCTGATTCCTCACACTAAAACCCCCAGAGATCTTCCACCTCCCAAACACGAGTGCTGCATTATCCTGAGCTTGTAAAGCCACTGTGTTGACTGACCAGTAAACACCAGGAGCAGAAACCCTCCCTCTTTCCCAGTGAAAAACATCTCCCTCCTGCTTCCTGAATCAATCACTCTTATCAGACCATCACAAACCCCCATGGAGTGTGGAAGAGCGAGCTCATGGCCCACGGCCACTCAGCGCCAGCAGTCTAAACAGGCAGGCAGTGGCTCTGCCTCCATTTCCTGCCCGAGCCGTGCCCACCGCCTGTGGTTTACTTACTGAAATAAGATCTTCTGCTCGCCTACCGCTGGCAGCGCAAACGACTGAGGTGTAGGTCAGCGCCGTGCCCGGTTTGTTTTGTTGGCCCGCACGCCGATGACCAGCGTCGGTCTCGTTTGTGGAGCTTTAAAACGCGCCGCGGTGAAAAAATGCCCAGAGTGGGAGTTCGGAGGCAGATGCAGCCACCAGATGGAAATGGGGCAGGAAATACAAACCAAGGACAGACAAGAGAGAGTGAATGAGAAGGAAATGAAGAATGCCGGAGCTAAACAGAAAAACGAGGAGGCAGATAGTACGATAGAGCAACGTCCAGATGGTCTTTGGGTTCGGAAAGCTATGAGGGTGGGCAATTATTTACGTTTGATCAATTTGTGAATGTCAATAAGCTCCAACGATGCCAGAGCTATCCATGGACAGGCCTTGCTCGAGCTTGTCCAGAACTTTCACACCAAACAGCTCTCTAGAATGCGACTGTCCCCCCCCTACCCACTCCCCCCCTGGCCTGCACTCACACTGCACTTCAAACGTTCCGTGTCTCAGCAGGCTTACGACCCGGATTTCCGACGGGGAAACGTTCCGACAAATCCATCGTAAGTTAGATTTATCATAAACCGGGAAGTTTAATATATACTGCATACATCACAGCGTAGTGCTCCTTAAACTTGCTTAAAACACAACCGCGAAGAAGAGCATTAAGTGCATACGTACCTTAAACATGATTAAAACACCTACATTAAACTAAAATCATTAACTTAAAGCTCATTTTATAATGGAGTATGTAGTCTCATGAAATGTACTGAGTAATGCATTGAAAGTTAAAAACAAAATGATTATTAGGCGACCACAGTGATGAACGCTACATTTCCCACCGCTCATCACTCCTGCCACCCGACTCAGTACCCTAAATTCTGAGCCCCCTCTGTTCTCGGGGCGAGGACATTTCTGCAAACACTTGACATGTTGTTCATGCAGAACTCAATCCCTCCGTCATCGTTCTCATCTACATGCTGATGAGAGCTACTCGAGACACTAAGGCCACTTCACCTTGCAACGTGACTAAACAAAGATCGTATTAACGCTGCGTCTCGAAAATGCCAGAAAGAACATTCACTGGATCTGCTGGTCCATACAGTGGCCACTAGGGTGTTGTGGAGTCTGTATTTAAAACTTCAGTTCTGTACTGGATAAAAGCAGGAGGTGATGCCAACTGAAAGAACCCATCTCTGTGGTCTGTGGCTGACAGTCCCAGGAAAGAGGTGCGGCTTCTGCCTGTCAATCTTGTGTGGTCTTTGTGCCACAGTATGAAAGAACTATTGGTCAGAGTGAAAGAGGTGTGGCCACTGTTTTGGGACTACTGTTTCCGGTGTAGGAGGTGTGGCAGCTAACTGTGAACAAAAGTCACACCACTACATGCAGAGCGCGTTTACATGCACTTAATCTGATGACTGCAGAAAAGCAGATTGTGTCAGTAATCCGATTCAGATTTTCGGATTTATATTTTCAACATCCAGCCAACAATCTCACAAAAGATGTGACATAAGCTTCAAACTTTAATATTAAACAATCAAACTTAATTTTCTCAAGCATATACTGAGTTTGAGTCTCCACAAAGTGTTCTACAGCCATGTCGCTGCCTTTAATTTATTGTTGTGTTTAATCTGGGGTTTGCCAGGTCCAGTGAGGAAAAAGAAATGTATGCTGTTTACATGACCACACAAATAATCAGGTAACTGCAGAAATCGGACCATGATCGGATTATTAAGTGCATGTAAACACTCAGAGTGAGTTTACATGCACTTGAGTAATCAAATAATGGGAAACCTCCAGGTTTAGGTTTTCGGATTTTTACTTTCTACAACCAGCCAATAATCTCACAAAATGATGTGCCATAAGCTTCAAACTTCTTCATTTTCTCGAGTATATACTCAGTTTAGTCTCCACAGTGTTTGATAGCTGTTTAGCGAGTGCTGTGTTTAATTCCAGGGTTGCCAGATTCCACGATGTTAGGAAAAAAAAAAAAAAAAAAAAAATCATCATCATCATCAAAACAACCAGGTCTATGAAAACAATCTCAAAGGTAGCGAAGTGTAAGAGTAAGTGGACCTGGCAACCGTATTTACATGCACTTAATAATAGGATTACTGGAGAAAATCCAATTTTGTCAGTAATCCAATCAGTGAGTTTACAAGTCAAGTCAGATTTATTTCACATTGTCTCAAAGCAGCTTAATTTTAGCTTATCTTCTAATATCTAGGGCCAATCCCAAATTGACCAAGCCTTTGGGGCGACAGTGGCGAGGAAAATCCCTAAACATAAGGAAGAACCCTTGGGAGGTCCAAGACTCAAAAAGGAACCCAAAATGGTTGGGTGGCTTAGATGAGAAATGTAAGAATGAAACTAGTAAGTTAGCAACTTAAATAATCCAATAAAGGTAAAACTCTGGGTTTACACGACTCGGGCAATAATCAGATTTCCACTTTCTACAACCTGCCAAAAATCTCACAAAAAAAGATGTGCTGCTAGTTTCAAACTAATATTAAATAATCAAATTCTTAGTTAAAAAATATATCCAAGGAAACAATCTCAAAGGTAGCAAAGTCTCTAAGAATAATCGGATGTGGCAACCGTGCTACACTGTCGTGTTACGTCAGAGCGAAAGAGGTGTGGCCACTGCTTTTGGGACTGCTGTTTCCAGTGTAGGAGGTCACACTAACACACTGAGCGCGTTTACGTGTAATAATCCGATAACTGCTCTTTCGCTCTGATGTAACACGACAGTGTAGAATGGTTGCCAGGTCTGCTTATGCTTCACTGCTTTTGAGATCGTTTCTGTAAACCAGCTTGGGGTTTTGGCAACCCCAGAGTGCATGCGCAGACTGAGAAAACCGCTCGTACTACTGGTGTACATGCTCTGAGAAATCAGATTGCTGAGCTAAAATCCGTTCTTTATGGGATTTCTTAATGTGATTTCTAGATCGAAGGTTGCTTACGTGACCATCTGAATAATCAGATATCTGCAGAAATCCGACTATGATCAGATTATTAAACAGTGCCTGAAACTGCTCTAACCTGTACTGCTGGCTGAAATGATCACAGCTCTAAGAGTACACAGTAAAAACAGATGCATTTATTGCTAATAATGTAGTGACGTGACCCTGTCATGTTCAGTTCTGGGCCTGATTTAAGGCCCGCTGGGTCTTCGCCGTCTCTCCCTGAGGGGACAGGTGTTATGGGTTTGCTTATTCACATGTTTACTCTGCTAGATAAAATAAAAGGTGTGTGTGGGTGGGGGGTCAGTGCTGGAGTGAAGGATTACACTCGTCCATCTCCATAGAGCAAGCGGATGAGTGCCATCTGCCCCCTTACGCCTTCGCCGTGTGTGACGTCAGGCCGGATAAGAGAACAGGTTAGAGGATGAACCGACAACGGAGACACAGACAGACAGAGAGAGAGAGAGAGAGAGAGAGAGAGAGAGAGAGAGAGAGAGAGAGAGAGAGAGAGAGAGACGATGAGCCCCAGGTTACAGGAGGATCAGGAGATGGAGGGACGAGATGAAAAAGTGTGAAAATGCTCAACGTTCAACCACCATTCAAATGTTTATAATATTGACACGCTTAGCAGCAGAACATGTCCACACGACTGTATGAGGTCATAAATGAGGTCTAAATAAATCTATACAGGTAAGCGCCGTTTAAATGACCAACTGATCAATGTCCGTTCACTTTAATGACCGAGGTCTCAACATTACAATAGGAAATCATTTTAATAAATAATCTGTAAACAGTTAATCAAGACTCCAGATCAACGTGCAGAGGCGGGAGTTTAAGAGCAGAAGCCCGTCATTCGTGTCACAGTTGCCAGGTCTGTTTATTCTAAGAGACTTTGGCCTTAGTTTCCATAGAGAGTAATCAAATATTGGTTGTTATGGGTTGCAGGTTTTTATGACTTTCTGAAGTCTATTTGCTTATTTGGGTTTGTTCCGATCGTGTCTCTCTCTCTCTCTCCTATATTCCTGCAAGCTGGTTTGTTCAACCTTTAATTTTAACTTTCATTTTAATTCTAATTTTAAAACTATACGATATCATTACTCTTTTTTATTAACCAATCAATCACTCTCTCACATTGTAGGACCTGTTTTGGGAGTTTTTTCTGAGCCTATTCCCTTTGTTTGGGCTTGTTTCCATGGGACCTGGCAACGCTAATTCGTGCTCGTGTGTAACTTCATTATCGATCGTACTCTAAAGGACTTTGGGCTTATTTCTCTATAAAGAGAACTAAAATATTGGTGGTTTGGGCTGCAGGTTTTTATGACTTGTTTCTGAAGTATAGTTGCTTATTTGAGCTCCCTGATCCTCTCTCTCCAATATTCCTGCTGGTTGGTTTGATCAGCCTCTAATTTTAAAAGCAAATATATGTTATTATTACTTTTTCATTAACCAATCAAGTGGTCACTCTCACAAATTGTAGTAAGTCGCCTGTTTTGGGATTATTTTTCTGAGCCAATTCACTCGCTCACGGGACCTGGCAATCCTAATTTGTGTGTGTGTGTGTGTGTGTGTGTGTGTATAACTACATTACCACTTGTATTTTAAGGCACTTTGGGCTTATTTCTCTATAAAGAGTTGTTGGCTGTTACGGGTTTTTATGACTTGTTTCTAAAGTGTAGTTGCTCTCTCTCTCGCTCCAATACTCCTGCAGGCTGGTTTGTTTAATCTCTAATTTAAAAGGCAAATACACGTTATTATTACTTATGTATTAACCAATAAAGCGGTCACTCTCACAAATCATAGTAAGTCACCTGTTTTGGGAATTTTTTCTGAGCCAATTCACTTTGTTTTGGCTTGTTTCCATGGTGGGATCTGGCAACCCTAATTTGGGTGCATGTCTGTGTGTCAGTAACTACTTTACCGGTCGTGTGCTTGCTTGCTTGCTTGTTAGCTCCCTCTTGTACTAGAGGCTGTTGTAACTCGGTTGTTTAGAGACTTTTTGTTCCTCTACGTATTTGTACCGAGCTGTAAATGGTGTTTGTAAGTGTATCTACCGGTCCTACTGTAAGTAGTACTCCTTTGTTTGCCCCTCCACTAGCTGTATATTCTCTTTAACCTATAACTATACAAACTGGTTCACAGACAACATCAGAACAAGACATGTGCATCAGGAGCTGCACACCAGCCTATCATCACCAAGTACAATGCTAAATATTGGGGGAGGGTGTGGAGCGCTGCAATTGGACTCTGCAGCTGTGGAAACAGGTTCCAGGTGACCCCGTGGCTGAATGAAAGCAGTCATTATTTTCCACAATACAGTGGAGAAAAAATGTAGGGTCTTACAGCATCAAAGGAGGGCCGAGTCCAAATTAATGCTCATCATTACACACACACACACACACACACACACACACACACACACACACACACACACACACACACACCATGACATTAAAAACACTCCCAGGTGAAGTAAAGAAGACTGTGTGATGCTCTGGACACCCATCTAAACATTGTTCATGAATGGTTTGAGGAACATATAGAGTTCAAGGTGTTGTCCTGGCCTCCAAATTCCCAAGATCTCAATCCGATTGAGCATCTGTGGGACGTGCTGGACAAACAAATCTGATCCACAGGGTGTAAAGGATTTGCTGCTAAGGACTTGGTCACAGGACACCTTCAGAGGCCTTGTGGAGTGACTTTGGGTAGCAAAAGATGATCAAGTGATGACGGTCATGGACTTTCCCACAGTCACCCGTCCAGCACTTATGGGGGCACTTGAAGACAGAGCATTCAGTAACATCACAAGATGCTCTTTGGAATATCAGGAGATCATGCTCCAGTGCACGCTGTTATTACAACAAAAGGGGGAATAAATGAAATACTAATCAGTTCTGAATTCTGAAAGTTTTCCTTTTAAGACTAATCCAATAATTATGCTGATAAGCTTTGTAGTGAAAAACGCTGCATTATGTTCAAGTAAAACGCAAAACAGAAGCATCATCACTAATGGTCTCAGACTTTTGGCTCTGACTGTACACTATATACACATGCGTGTGTGAGAGCTGGAAGATATACAGAAGGCGTTTCGTCTTCAGGTGGTTCAGTCTCCTATCTATTGTGAGGTTAGACCTTTAGTTCCCATGGTGATTCATTAATGATTGACAGAGAACGGCACCACAGGGGCGGTGTAAATCACAGAGCTGCATAAAGACAGTGCCACCGGTCACGACCTCACAGGCATGCGCTTAAGTACATAATTCACACGGGCTCACCAAAACCGGACAACAGAAGATTGGAAAACCGTCGCCTGGTCTGATGAGTCTCGATTTCTGCTGCGACATTCGGATGGTCGGGTCAGAATTTGGCGTAAACAACATAAAAGCATGGCTCCATCCTGACTTGTGTTTTTTTCTTGGTACACTTTGGGCTCCTTAATACCAACTGAGTATCGTTTAAACGCCACAGCCGTTGACCATGTGCGCCCCTTTATGAGCACAGTGTACCATCTTCTGATGTCTACTTCCAGCAGGATAACACTCCATGTCCCAAAATCATCTTCATCTGGGTTATGAACATGATCATGAGTTCACTAACTCAAAACGACCTCCAAAGTCACCAGATCTCAATCCAATACAGATTACACCTTTGGGATGCGTTGGAATGGGAGATTCACATCATGGATGTGCAGCCGATCGATCTGCAGCGACTGCGTGATGCTGCCATGAACATGAACCCAAATCTCTGAGGAACGTTCCCAGCACCTTGCTGAATCCACGTCATGAAGAATTAAGCCAGTTCTGAAGTGTATAAGACACGGCCACACTCGTGCATGTCACACGTCGCGGTGAACAGATTGGGCAACAAGACCTGAAGAGTGCTCGTGTCAACGGTTCGATTATTCCATTGTTTCGCTGTAAACTGAGATGCTGTAAGTATAATGGCTCCTGACAGCTGGTCCTGAGAGACCAGGGAGGAGCAGTGATAGGGGAAAAACTTCACATGAAATGCTCCATCTGTTATAAGGCCTACTCTACCTCCAGAGCAGACATAACCCCAGCACTGCCCCTCGCTGAGATCATTTTACCCCATTCTTATTCTGTTTGCATTCACTCCCTGCCTATTAAGTACCACAACGACTACAACGTTCTGCTACTAACATTCAAACCCCTTAACAACTTAGCTTTAGCGCTGACCTGACATTACCATAGTCACACCGTCTTTAGGCTACTGTAAGGTAAACAAAAGGATACCTTTGTTTAAGCCAAAAATGCATCGATAGACAGCATCAGGAACAACATGGAAGATCAGCCAGATGAACCACGGACTCAACGAGTGAATGTGACTCAGTTATATAGTTATAGGTTCCAGAGAATATACAGGTAGAGGAGTACTACTTACAATAGGACAGGTGCATACACTTACAAACACCATTCACAGCTTGGTACTAATAAGTAGAGGAAAGTCATCCACACACAAAAATTGCTTTATAGTTGCTACAGTGATGTTTAGTGGTTGCTAAAGTCAAGCCAGATTTATTTCTATAGCACTTTTTACAAATGGAGCATTGTCTCAAAGCAGCTTTACCATTTTAGATTATCTTCTAATATCCAAGGCCAGTCCCAAATCGAGCAAGCCTAGGTCGACAGTGGCAAGGAAAATCCCTAAACGTTCAGAAACAAGTCCCAAATACCTGCAACTCACAACGACCAATTTGTAAGTGCCTTTATAGAGAAATAAATATAGGAGGAACAAGTCACTTAGATTAAATGGACCTGGCAACCATGACAGAAATGATGGGCTATTAAACTCCTGCCTCTGCTCGTGGATCCACAGTGTTGATTTTCCGTTTAATGTCCGGAGTTAAAAGACAGATTTTTATTTCCTATTAAAATTCATTGAAATTAAGATCTTGGTTGTTATAGGGTTCTGGCATCTATCCTGGAGAACATGGCACAGGTCCAAGCGTGCCCTGGATGGGACGCCAGGCTCAGACGCGTGGGTGGCTACAATGGTGTGCTAGCACGTTACACCACCCGAGCACCAGATGACTATTATTACTTGACATGACTCCCATGCTGATAGTGGCTTGATAAAACGATCTAATTATTTCCACTTAACACATGAAGGGCCAGACCTTACATCCTAACCATGTGCACACCCCAAAAATGACCCCTCCAGATATGAAGGCTAATATGACTTAATATTTACATCAGAAAGCATGTACACGAGTCTCTTCCTCATCAATTATTCAAAGGAAAACGTCCTCGGGATCAAGCCAAGCATCCAAACCAATCGCTCGTTTCTATTTTGAGAGCCGCGTCGGTATGAAGAGACTCTTAAGCGCTCGTGGACGGAGCGAATGGGCTGAGCAATTAGCCTGTGGAGAGCGGAGGCTGTGCTCGTGCTCGGCTGCCCTTCGCCAATTGACCTTCCTGATAAAAGCGCCATTAGAGGCAATTAAGCCGCAAAATGCAAAGCGAGGGTTCTTAGGAGGAGTGGCTGATCCAGAGGAGGGTCACAGGCTAAGTAACATGCTAGATTCATGCAAACTAAATGAAGTGGACGTTATCCTGATAGACTGCAGTGTTAGCGTCACCGGGCTGTACAGGGATTACCCATAGTGCCTCAAGCAAAACCTTCAACCAGTGGTGGAAAGTCAAGTTAACCAGAGTGCCTCGAATAAGTATTCACCCTCTGCCAGCTTGGTTTTCATTTTGTCTTCTTGGAATTTAAACAAACTTATTTGGAAATGTACAGCACTGTGTAAAAGTCTTAGGGCGCCATTAAATTAGATATACCATTGCTGTAGCAATTTTATGTCTGTTCTAGAACACTAGAAACCACTTTTTGAAAGAAGAACAGGGTGAAAAGGCTCATCGAGAACCGAAAACGACGAGTACTGAGCAAATGTTTCCCATGAAGAATAATGTAAATGGAATGAATGGGTGCCAGACCCCAGAAAATCCCCCTGTATGAGGCATTATCAGCATTAATGGAGCTGTACTGTACAGGAGCTCCTGATGTATGATGGGGATATGTTCAACAAATCCATCATAAGGTAAATGGATCATGAACTGATGAGTTTAATATAGTCTGTACTGTATCATAGAGGAGCCGATTCCACATTAACACTTACATTAACCTACAGCTAGCCAACATCATTACCACAAAGCTTGTTTATAATAAAGTGCTGAAAATATAATAAAGTGAGTATATTTATAATAAAATGAGATGCCATTTAGTGAGTTATGGATTGAAAGTGAAAAGTAAAAGCAAAACACTTGCTCTATTGGTGAACTCCGGTGCTAGCTGCTAATGTTAACCGCTCAGCCTGGAAACCACGAGGATTCATGAATCGTGAATCGAGTTTCGGCTGAAATGAGTCGGCAGCTCAACTCATACGAGTTTAAGCAAGGGCGCCGAGTACCAAGAAAATGACGAGAACTGAGATGCATTTTCTAGTCAAAATGCACTGAGAACCGAATTCAAGAAGTTCAGAAATGATCGAGAGCCGAGGTACCGCTGTATAAAAAAAACAAAAACAAAACCCCCCACCAAAAGCAAAAAAAAATCCACGAGAAAGTTTGTAGCAGATTTTAGCGGAGATCTGCAATTGGACAAGTTGTGAAACGGACGACTGCTGAGGTATGACTGTGTTAGAGTGGCCAAGTCAAAGTCCAGACCTCAATCTGACTGAGAATCAGTGGTAAGATTTGAAAATTGCTGTTGCCCAAAAGGAATAAAAACAAAAATAAAAAAAAAGGGCAAGTGGTATAATCGGTATAATTAACCTTTGTGTCACAACAAAAATATTTTCACATTTTTAACAAATGTGTGTCAGCAAAGCAGCTGCATGGCGGGTAAGTATTTGAATTCCAAGATGTAAAAAATATGAAATGTAGAAAAGTTCAAGGAAGGTGAACGCTAATGCAAATCACTGTCAATCGCCACTACACTTAATCTTTCAGCAAATTCAATTCTGTGCATTTTTGGCCATTTCTCACTGAACTTACATTGAACAGAGTGAAATAAAGGCCAGCAGTATGGGTTATATATTTGTATATTTCTTTCATTAAAAAGAAAACTACAGCAAACCCTCAAACATCCACTAAGAACTAGGGGAAAACAAAAGCTAAACCGGCTGTTGTTGACACACAAACATTGAACTCAAACAGCAATTCGTTAGCACTTGATAGTCCACTTGTGATGCAAAAATGTAGATTGGCTTTTGGGTTTATAGGGTCAGGGTTCAAAATGTCTTCTTAAAATGACAGATGCATAGTTACAATTCTAAATAAAACTATAAACATAGTAACAATATAAACACACGCCTAAAGTGGTTTGTTGTTTAGCTGACAACAAAGGTTGGGATCCCCTGTATTAAAGTATGCTAAATCACTTAAACCAGCACGGGCCAACAGGCACTGCGGCAAAAGCCCCTCATCAGTCCTGTGCCCGCTGATCATTTATCCCAGCAACTTCGACGTATAAGCCTGGAAATGGAGTGCTGCTTCAGCAATTGTTGTGCTGCAGATGGAACAAACGCTTTCACACATTTAGACCGTCCGCTCAGCTATTGCATCAAAGTTTTCCACTGAAGTCCAGAAACACACAAAGGTAAAGTCTGACTGGGACCAGCTGCCCGTGTGCTCAGATGCTGGTAAAGACGGGTTTCCATGACCATGATTTTCCTCTGCGGAGACGCACAGACACCTCTATTGCAGATCAAAAAGTGTAATCACAGCTCTGAATCAGAGCTCTACGTAAGCACGCTGGAATGTAAGCAAACTAGAATAAATAATGGTTAATGCCACCGCTGTTGCGCAGTCAAATACAACGGAAAACGTGCACAACGGGCTCATGCAGAAAGCACAATGGTGATAGAGCTACTGAACAACTTCAAATGGAAAAACCCCATATAGGTTTGCTTAGTATGGGTTCTAAACCATGCAGAAAAACCTGGGATGGGATGGAATGTTTCTTACATTTACTCTGACTTTTATTTCTTTGCAGGCAGTATGAACCTGAGATGTTTTTTTCTTGTCAACTTCATTTCATTTGTTAATAAACATCCATTCCTTCATTTCAAACTCAGTGAGCACAGGGTAAGAGCACAAGCCTAATAATAGGGGTGATCTCCGCTCCCTCAGGCGGCACTGCATCAAGAAAAATCATTCATCAATAGCTGATAGAACCACATGGACAAGGGATTCCTTTATCATACCTTTATCAAGCTCTACAGAGTATACATTCACAGATACCACTTAAAACGTTACTGTGCTAAAAAAGACAAGCGGCGTCGGCTTCTCTGGGTTCGAAGGCATCTGGGATGGACCATCACACAGTGGAGACGGGGATTGTGCTCTGACTAATCAGTATAACAGATCTTTTTTTGGAAGAAATTATAAAAAAAGGACCATCCAGACTGTTATGAGGAACAAGCCAGGTTCTGTCATGGTATGGGGTTGGGTTAGGGCCCTTGGTAAAGGTTATTCACATTTCTGAACACTTCTGAGATTTTTTCGGAAAGTGTTTCAGGACTGAAATTCAGGAAAGGATGTTTATAAACAAATGAAGTGGAACATCCCAGGTTCATCCAATAAAAAAAAAAAAAAAACCTCGGTCTGCCGGTCGAGTGTTCACGTGTCAGGCATCGGCGTCTACACCAACACGTTGCAGTTTAGCCCAACACAACCCTTGCTTACATTAAAACAAAAATAAGGGCCGAACAAATAAAAGATGAGGCAGAGAACGCAGCAAAGACAAAGATTTAGTGAAATGAGACACCAGGGGTTTTTTGGGAGGGGAGATTAAATTGTGGAATGTAAACCAAACTAATCCGGCCTGAAGAAGCTCAGGAGTCTGTCTCTTGCTGAGCGGAGGCCCAAACGTTTCCACTCAAAGCGAAACAGTATCATGAGGAATTTGGGCAAATCGTTGCCTCTCTAATCCTCAGACTGGCCTGGAGAGCGGCGCGCGGCATTCCAACCCCCTACAGACTCGAGCTCGCTGCAGCCCCCTCCCTCCGTCCGTCCGTCACGTACGTATGTATGTACATACATGCACCCCACCACCTCCACCTCGGCCTGCGAGACGAGAGGCGCACGCAGTCACGTTCGCTTTAAAAAAAGACGAGGGTGAAGGACATTCCTGGAATAGTTACGACGTAGACGGCTCTCGGTCACACAATTGACGAGAGCGCTCTTATCAGCGAGTGAAATAACCAACCCAATTCCTCGTGCACACCCATATGCCCGTGCGCCCAAACCCGTACACGTCCACGCGCGAGAGCAACTGCTGCTGCAGCTCGTCTGCATGCGTGCTGTTGTGTTGCAAACTCTTCTGAGCATGCTGGGGAAAAGAAAAAAAAAAGAAAAAAGAAGAAAAAAAAAAAAGAAAAATCCTTGTCTGGGCGCCCATCCCCCAGCCTCGTCTCCTGCTCTCTGCCCTCTAGTAACACTCGCGCGCTCTCCCTCTCTCTCGCTCTCGCGCTCTCTCTCTCTCTGCACTCACTTCCTTCCTCTCCATTCCCTCACTAATCCCCAGGCTCTACAGGCAGAGCAGAATGAACCTGTGCACTGCCGACTCCGACACAGACCTGCACAGCCGACGACGCCAACAACGAGCGCCCTAATACCGGGTCCTGTTTACGACGTATGTTCAAGGTGACGCATCACACACCTCGTCCACCAGTTCCCACAATTCCCTGGGGTATTAACGAAAGGGCTGTGACACGCTATGGTCAAAATACCACACGGGTCCATCACCAGAGCACCATTCCCTGTCTTAGTACATCTTTTCAGAATGACCTCTTTTGAGTGCCTGCTCCTTTAAACGAGAATTATTTTTTACTTACTTTTTAAAAACTTTCCTCGTCTCATATGGGCAGTTGGCAGTTATTCCTACGATGCACCGATGGCACTTTTTTCCTTCCGATACCGATACCTGATGTTCAAGCACCTGCCGATACCAACTCCAATTTAACTACTCGATAGTTGCCTATAAATCCTGATATTTATAGCGCTGGTTGAGTTTGAAAATTTTAGAGCAATAACAAGCACTAATAGGGAAGCATAATCTTACTAAGCTTTTTAATAGTTGGTTATATTTACATTTGTGTATCGGACTAAATAATGCTGATATGCATATTTTTATGCTATTTTTAGAACTGAGACATATTTGACTAAATAAAACGGTTTCATTCTTATATTTATCATCTAAAGCTACCTAAGGAGGATGGTACGATTATATCATGGTACACTGCCATATAATTATATCACGATATATAGTGATGCGATTTCATCACGATACAGTCATATCACGATACATTGTGATACGATTATATCACAATACGATTATCATGATACACTGCGATATGATTATATCACAATACATTACGATATGATATCACCATACACTGCGATACGATTATATCACGATACAATTATATCATGATACATTGTAATACGATTATATCACGATACAATTATCATGATACATTGGGATATGATTATATCATGATACGATATGACGATACACTGCGATACGATTAAATGGTAATACATTGCGTTACGATTGATCATGACACGCAGTGATATAACTCTGGACAAATTGGGTGAAAATACCGTACTGCGCCATCTACATTGTACATCGTAGATCGCACCTCGTTTAAAATGTTTTTTCTTCCTTAAAGAAAATCGTTATTTTGAGCTGAAAATCGATGTAGTATATTGCAAAAATACCTACCTTTAAACCACAGTCCTGGTGTAAACTACCACTTTTGCTCTTAAACTCCTGCCTCGAGTTAAAGGACAATTTTTATTTTCTATTATCATTTATTATAACTGTTAAGACCTCAGCTGTTACGTCAGCCGTTTGGATACGTGACTGAAGGCCAAAAACAAACTGTGTGTGAATGAGGCAGAACGCGTGGAGTAGGTTTATCCTGAATATCAAGATCTGCCGGTCCATCATATGGACATCAAGAGTTGGATCCATGGCGATGCCACAGCCACCCACGCCAAACAGTCCCAAAGAGCACAGCCAGCCCACGCACTGCTCTCTAGAGAAAGGCCTGCCATTGCTGTTTCCCTCTCCGTTACCATAGGCGATAATAAACTGAGCACAAGGGGCCGTCGGTATCTCCGGCAAGCACGCGAACCTGCTCTCGCTCTCAACCTTTGAGCCTTTGGGCATATGAAGAAACGTCTGGAGATGTGGAGATATCGAGCGTATCAGCTGGAGATCAGGAGCTGATACGGCTCTGTACTTTGGTCTCCACCTGATGAGCACAGCGCTGCTAGAGGAGAGAGTTCCTTTCCTCTTAAATACACAGGGTGTTCATTACCGATCCCATCCCCCTATTAAACGGGGCTTCGGGGAGAGGGATGCAGCAGACCACACACACACACACACACACACACACACACACGGGGGGGGGGGGTTAAGCCATTTAAAGCCATTTAAACTATATCTCTGACGTCAAACTGATACGATTAGATTGATAGGCCTGTAGAAGATTAATCAAAGCTACTAATCCATTCCAAAATGCACCAGTCCAGTCCAAAAGCTGGACAAAGGCCGAGGAACAGGCCTGAAAAGAGGGCCCCGAGCATGGAATCTAGGCCGGGCGTCCGGTCCTTCACGCTCAAATGTTTATTTAGGTAACGTGCTAATGACAGCAGAGCTTGTTTAGCTTGTTGAGCTCGGTGGGAAGCCGCACACTGAAACGTGTAGATACGACTCTAACCTAAAACCCTTACGTCTCCGCTTGGTGCGTACCCTGCCGTTTCAGATCTGGCCCGTGGGAGGGACGGGTGGATGAAGGGTCTCGTCTCGACGCCCCTCCTTTCCTGCTGTGTCAGGGTTAAAAAGCTAGAACGCTGGCGCTAACCTCGCCATTATCAGCTCCCCTCCCCCACGCCGTCCTCATCCAGCGCACCAACAGCTATTTCTGGCTTAAAGGGCCACGGCAGCCTGCAAAGGGCAGCTGATATTAATAATGCCACAGAGACTGTAAAAGGTCCTCCTCGCACCTCATACGGAGGAAGGAAAGGACTGATGCCACCCCGAACGCTGGCATCGTGGCACGCAGAGCGATGAACTCTATAAAGACCTGGGACCGGGTTCACCAGTGTCTTAAGAAAGGAAATTCATTCTTAAGAAGAAATGTTATTCTCCAAATAACTTCTATGGGATTATCTCTTAACTCTTTTCTTAAGAACAAGTGGCATTCTGGAATTACATTCTTCAATGTTTTCCATCTTAGGCTGTAAGAGAGACAAGGTAAACACTGAAATTTAAAACTTTAAACAGTTTAGCTATGTAAAAATAAGGCCAACAAACTTTCAGCTCAAAAGTTTAAAAGCCTTTAGAGTGAAGGGTGAAATGGTCGGATTTTCCAAGATTTTTTTTTCCCTTTTTCCCCCAGCAACTCTGGGTTAAGGTTCTTGCTCAAGGAACCAACAGTGGCAGCTTGGCAGAGGTGGGATTTTAACCCTGGACCTTCTGGTCCATAGTCCAGTACCTTACCCACTAGGCTACCACAGTTCCACATTTTTGCCATTAAAGACTTATAATGAATCACTTTATTCTTTTGGTTGTTGTACTCCTAGGTGGGGTTCCAAGGAAAAAGGTTTGAGAACCACTGATTTAGAGAATTCCAGACGAACATGTCCATTAACCAGGCTGATTTTTTGGCTGACAATATGTGCTATTGTGTCTGAGGGAGGTGAGGCCAGTTAGGAGATCGTGTCAGGCAACGGACCCCAGTGACCCTGACCATGAAAGCAGGTTCAGCGCTCCCTCCACAGCACTGCTATAAAAGCGGATGTACTTTAAGCGTTTTTACAGCGTCGCCATAACCCGAGCTATCGTAAAAGGTTACGCAATTACCGCGATCCTAAATATTTCTCTCGGGTCGTGACCAAGTTACAAGGCAAACCGGCCAGCGAGACCCTTAACCCCGAGCTGCTCGGCTCAGGACGTGACGCTGCTCCGCTATGGGAGCGGCTTTGAATAAAAACAGCGCTGAATAAATATGCAAATAAAACAAGCTGTGGCTCAAATCAAACACGTCTAATCCAGTCTAACCCACTTTCTGTCTGTTTCACGTTTCCCTGTCTGCGCTCTCCTCCTCCTGCTCCTCCTCCTCCTCCTGCTCCTCCTCCTGCTCCTCGCTGCTTTCAGTCCAGAACAACAAACCCTGAACCTGCTGTAACATCCGACCTGGGGTCATAAGATGTTCGAGAAAATGGAGCAAAAACTAAAGTTTGGCCAAAGACATGGCATTTACCCCAAAATGTTCGGTGTTTACAAAGTAAGCGTTGGTTACACATAAGGAAACGTATAATATATTGACTTTAATCACTTGAATAAATCTTAAACAAAGTCCCTGATCATTTTTAATTCTAGCTAGGTTTTCAGATGAGGACGTCCAGGCATAAAGCGTTCAACATCTGGATCATCTGGTTCATCTAGTGTCCGTGTCTCTGGCAGCTTTGGTACTGGCAAACTGGCATTACGTGACACTGATCTCATGACTGAAGGCAGATTGAGGTATCAAAACATTTCTTATTTTCAGTAGAGAAGCCCAACAGACAGGTACAGCAAGTCATCCTTCTGTTCCCACTACAGCTCTGAATCGAGTCTCCGGTTAAACACCCAGGGTTCGTCTCAGTCACTAATTTCCACCTAAAGTAGAGCTGACAGGCTTCCTTAATAAGAGCACTCATGGTGCGCCTGAGCCTTAAGCGTCTCCTCGCCACAGAACGTACGCTAGCTGTCGTGAGATGGACGAGACTTTTCCATTTAATCTTCCTGAATAGTAAATCCTGTTAAGCATACTCACTAAACTACTGCCTGACTATCCTGCGTGCAAACAGCATCTGTAAATGTGAGCAGCTTTTATAGCCTGTCTGCCTGATTTCTCTCCTCTTTACTGCTGGATTTTTTCTTGCGCCTTCTTTCACTGTGTTTTGTGACTTGCTTAGTCCTTGGTTGATCGCTTGCTTTCTTGCAAGTTTCTTTCTTGTTCGTTTCCTCGATCATTCCTGTCTTGCTGGATTAATTTATTTTTCTTTCTTCCTTGCTTTCGGCCTATTTTCTCATGTCTTGCTTGCTTATTGATCTTCCTTCTTTATTTATCTATTTCTTGTGCTTGCTACCTTCTTCCTTTCATGATTCTCTCCATTTTCTTGTTTAGTTGACATCTTTTTGCTTGCTGGATCACACTCTTTCTTTCTTCCTCTCTTTTTCGCCTGATGGTTCTTTCTTGTTTGATCACTTCTTGTTTGTCGTTCTCTATCTTGTTGACATTCTTTTTTTGTTTGCCTTCTGTCCTTCGTACGTTTTTCTTGTTTGCTTCTTTTTTTCCTGCTATGCTCTCACAGCCCAGTTCTACTTAAACATCGCTTTACTCACACAGTGTGACCAGCTGTTAGGGACACCTTGGTCTTTTCTCACCTGTTTTCACATCATAAATATCACTAGGATGTCGGACCTGAATCAATACAAGGCTACATTACACAGGTGTAATTTCCACGCAGACGTCTGGATCCACAGTCTGACTGCCTCAAAGCTGGAGGAGCTTAAACACATGGTATTATAGACACCCAGATATCAGAAGGTCAGCTGTGGCTTATCTGAGGAACCTCGAGGGCTCTCTGTTATAGAACGATATGAGCGTCTGTCCTTCAGACTGCTAATAAGGAAAACAGAAAACTCTAAATATACAGCCGTCTGCCTTCAGGTCAAAGACATTTAGAAATGAAGTCAAAGTCAGATTTATTCCTACAGCGCATTTTACACCACAGCAGCTTTACAGACGTCCA
The DNA here is from genome assembly GCA_025084515.1 of Ancistrus triradiatus. Lineage (NCBI taxonomy): Eukaryota > Metazoa > Chordata > Actinopteri > Siluriformes > Loricariidae > Ancistrus > Ancistrus triradiatus. The sequence goes on along the minus strand of JAJAGP010001845.1, from coordinate 35,854 downwards.
GCTCCACAGACACACAACCGAGCAAGTCTAGGGCAACAGCAGCAAGGAAAAAGTCCCAAAATGTTGTAAGGAAGGAACCTTGGGAGAACCTTTAAAGACTCAAAGAGGGACCGACCTGCTTGGGCAGCCTAAATGCTATATGTAGGAATGAAGTTAAATTACAAAAAATATAAAATTTATAACGATAAATAGGTCCTACAGACAGAAATTGAACAATTAAAATAGAGAATATACTAAAATACAATATAACAACTAAAGCAGACAACATAAAAATAATGAGAAAAAAATGAGAGAAAATAACAAAATAAATAAGTGAATATAATAAAATAAGAACACAACAAAAAATTGAGAATTTAATAAAAAATAATCAAATGAAAAGAAAAAAAAGAGATCGTGATTAGTGATTATAATAAATGAAATAGAGAACAAAAAATATAATCAAATAAAAAAAAATCGTGATTAATGATTACAATAAATAAAATAGAAAATTATACTAAAATATAGTAAAAGGGAAAATAAAAAAATATAATGCTTTACAAAAAAAATCATTAAACAAAATATAATAAACATAATATAAAAATGTTGTAAAATATACAGAAAAATACAACATAAAATATAATAGTGAATACAATAAATAATGCTGAAAATAAGTAAAATACAATGGAGAATATAAAATAAAATAACAAAAAATAAGTGAGTAGAACAAATAAAACTGAAAATATAATACAATACAATAGTGATTATAATAAATAAGATAGTGAATATACTGGAAACAAAACAATAACCAAGTAAATAATGTATAAGCACAGTTCACCATATGTAGCAATGTTGTTGTTTTTTTCCATCTATTTATACTTTTCAAATAACCAAAATGCCAAAAACTGCCACAAAATACTGGTCACCTGTTGCTTTATCACTCACCAGCATAAACAGAGGGGAAAAGGAGCAGGCTGAGGACTGATAAGAGAAGATTAAACAGCACTTACATAGTCGTGGAAAGCCTTGGCTTCACTTGAGTGATCACACGTGTCCCTTCTTTCTGGAGCGGCACAGTACAGGTCCCAAAACACACTAAAACAAAAGAGTGGAGGTCATGAACATACCACCATACCACTGGTAATAAGGCCAGTGTGATATCTCTGATAAACTCCATATACGGACCTCCAAACATCACAGGCACTCCTATGGACCTGGGCTTACTTGTAAGGGAGGGAGGTCTGACGAACGCTAAAAATCATTTTACTGATAATAAAACTGGTAAGAGCTTGTGTTTGTCTATAGAGATTACACGGGTGTGGCTGAAACGAGAACGGGTGTCTACAAACTTTTAGGCGTGTAGTCTTAGGCGGGAGGGGTCCAGTTACAGAAACTGCTAGAGAATATTTTAAACTAACCCTAGTTAAGCATAGCCCTGAGAGAGTCGGGTCGCTGCAGGTTTGGTATCTCTTGTGGGTTTCTCTGTACAGTTTATCCTGCAGAGGCCAAAATCAGACTCGACCCGACCTCCCACACACCACAGGGCCGGAACTGGAGACTCAACCTAGCATGCCATAGGTTTGGGAATCGGAACTCAATCCATCACGCCATAGGCTCGGGGCTCGACCTAGAGCGCTCCGCAAGCTTAGGACTTGAGACTCGACCACGGCAGGCTCGGGACTCGACCTCGTGTACCAAAGACTCGGGACTGGACCACATGTGGCAAAGGGCCTGTGCTCGAGACACGACCTCTCACGCCACTGGCTTGGGGCACAAGACTTGACCGCACGTGCCAAAGGTTCTGAACTCAAGCCTCGACCTCTCACGCCACAGGCTCAAGACCCGAAATCGTGTGCCACAGGCTCCGGACTTGGTCCTGCGCGTCACGGGCTTGGGACTCGAGACTTGACCTCGACAGGCCACGTGCTCGACCACAGGCTCGGAATTCGGCCTCTCACGCCACAGGCTCCGCACCCGAGACCCAACCGCAGCTCCGACTCAGGCCTTGTCCTTGCACACGAGAAACGGAAGACTAGACTCAGACTTGCATGCTAGAGACCTGACGCTCGACTCGGACCAGCACCACAGGGTCATGACTCGACTCGCATGAAGCAACTGGGGAGCATCTCTGGCAATTTAGCAATGAGAGCGCGAGTGTGCGTATTCATTTACAGATGAACGAGTTCGCTCCTTCTCAGAAGGCTAACTGGACGTACCACCACCATGAGTGCAGGAATCCCGGAGGCTCCCCCAGCGTTATGTTCTTCTCCCATCTGATCTGCACAAAAGATAAAAACTTCATGAATTTGCACGTAAGACGGCGCAGCTATAGCGTCACTTTCACAGAACCTGAGCCCCGCCTAACAGCCGTTTAAAGACCGAGATCTGTTTGCTTAAACACGTGGAATCGGGCGGAGCTCCTGCCTGGCCGGTCGCACCACGGCTTTGAGGATAACGTTGAAGACTCCGGTTTTAGGCAGTTTTATAACAAAAAATTTACCTCTGATAAAAAGGTCTGTGCCGACTTCTGAGCCCCAACGTGCAACAAGTACTCGTAGACGTACAGCGCCAACCTGCACGAGGAAAACACACACAACACAACCCACACTTCATTCCAGCAACCTCAAGCATTACACAAACACAATTCATCGGTACTGAGCCCATTCATCAGTAGAACCCTTCTCATGACACCTCTCACTGCCACACCAAGCACCATCACACATCTCTACCCCGTCACCTTAGTCTAGATGCTGCACAAAATCTCCAACTGCAACAAAATGACTGAAGAAAAGTCGATGGACTTCAGTCAATAAAAGGCCTCGTCTTAACACTTTGTTTGCAGTTCTGTTACGCAACATGCAGCAAATATTCATCACTTCTGTTTTGTTTTAGATAAAACTAAAGACCATCCACAGCCGGATGACATCACGCCAGAGCCGCCGCTGTTCATCCATGGTCTAAAGGTATTGATCATGTGAAAAGTGAGCTGGAACAAGATTGAGGATGTGTTTGTGTGCGTTGGTTTTTGAGTGAGGAAAATAATAAAAATATATTCACCAAAAAAACATGCTTTAAAAAAGAAAAATCAAAAAGCTCCAAAACAATAAGCATCAGCAAATATAAACATCAAACAATATCAAATTCAAACAACATCAACTCCTAAAACACACTAAGAATAGAGAAACTTACAGAATATGAAACAATAAAACTAAAAACCTCCAAAATGAAAACAACTAAATCTAAACAAATACAAAAGCAAAAAAATTAAATCGCAAAACAAATTAAAATAAACAAAAACAGAATACAACTAAGATCTCTAAATCTAAAAAAGACCCCACAAAAGTAAAAATAAACACAATAAAAAAAGTAAAAACCACCAAAACTCTAAGCAAAAATTTAAAAAACACACTAAAACAAGATAAAAAGAATACAACAAAAACAAAAGCTAAAAGATACCACTAAAAACTTCCAAAAAGAAAACCACTAAAACTAAAAAATTAAAATACAAAAGAAATGAAAACTACAAACAACCCACAAGTAAAAATAACAATACAATAAAAAAAATCAAACACCAGCTAAAAACCACCAAAACTCATAACAAAAAAACAAAATAAGATAAAACAATAGAATACAACAGAAAAACTAAAAGATTAAAGATAAAACTAAAAAACCTAAAACTGAAAACCACTAAAACTAAACATATACAAGTAAAAATAAAAAAAATGAAAATAAAAAAACAAACACCTAAAACTCCTAAAACTAAAAAAACTACAAATAACAACACAATAAAAAACTAAGATAAACCACCTAAAATCCCCTAAAACACAAAGCATAAATCTAAGAAACACACTGAAATTAAGATAAAACAAAAGAATACAACACAATAAAAACAAAAACAAGAGCCAAACAACAAAACTCAAAAGAATACACAGAAACAGATATACAAGTAAAAACCCCAAAAAAGAAAAAAGGGAAAGGAAAATAAAAATAAAAACAAAAAAATACAACAACAAAAAAATAAAACTAAAATCTCCAAACACAAAAGCAAAAAAAATAAATAATACAAAAAAGAAAAATGAGTAAAACCCCCCCAACTAAAGCACGCCTAAGAAATACATACACCTAAAAGATTACAAATAAAACAATAAAAAAAAACACACTTAAAAAAGCTACAAAACTAAGAAAATCTAAAAAGCTAAAAATGCAAAGTAATACTATAAAAAACTAAAGAAAATAACACTAAACCTCAAAAGATAAAAACAAAAACCCTAAAACTAAGAGATTAAACTAATAAAAACAAAGGTAAAAAAAAACTAATGCTAACAAAACTATAAACAAACAAAAAAGCCCGAAATGAAAACCAAATAACATTAAAAAATACGCTTTAAAAACATAACACTGAAAATTTCACTTCAGATTTTAAAGTAAAACAGCACACCAAAGGTGTAGAATTAGGAACAATAGATTAGCTAGCGCAAAGAAAATGAACTGTTTAAAACTGAAATACCAAATTAACAATTCAGCACTGAATAAAATAGCTAAATAATTAAGTAAATAAAAGTCATGGATGATTGAATACTTCAAAGTAAAAGTTTCACATTATAAACTGTATAAAACCACTCTAAAACTGTAATAAAATCTAAAAACCTAAATAATAAAATTAAAGGTAGATCCACAGGTGACCCGAATCTGATTAGTCAATCCAACATAAACCAAAGTCTCAAAGCCCGTACTTGCCTACTAAACAGTATGCGAAAGCTGCACGTCAAATTAGTTCCCTGCGTGTGCGCGCGTACTAATTGTACACACTATGTAGTACGCTAGTACGCTCTCGTAAAAGAGCCGGAGTAAACAGTAGTAGCTACTACACAAACACACCAACCTGTCCGCGTTTCATTCAGTTTCCTGCTCAAATAATCGCAAGCAATTCACCGCTCCGAACAACCACATTGACGCAGTAACGCTCGACCTGCGTGTGAGTGAATAATGTCAAAAGAAAGAGTTTAACGGCTTACTTTTCTCGCGCTTGGCAGTCGGACGGTACCGCTGAGCTCTTCCCTTTAGGGAACATGACTGAGATCTGCGGCTACTAGGCAACAGCTGTGCGCGTGCAGCCCGCGCGTCAGAGTCAGCGCCAGCTGTGGGCGGGGCTCTGCCTCACACCCCGTGACTGACACTGAGTTCAGCCAATCAGAGAGCTCTATGTAATTGCTCAGGTTTATCGACGGCTTTCGCCTTTAAATGTTCTAACAGCAACTGTATTTTAAAACGCTTTTATTTGTAGTTTATCCAGAGTTTAATACATACATACACGGTCAAAACACATATGTTTAATAAACAAAATCATACAATCGTTTATTATATAACACAAAAAAATGTAACAAATTACTGAATACAATGGTGAGACTTTAAAGACAATTCAAATACAAATAAGGATTAAAAAAAAAAGAATAATGAATTTAAACTATTTCTAACTGTAATCCAATTAGTTATATTTGTAGAATTACACATTTTAAATCAAAATAAATGATTTAATCATCCGGAAAATGTCGTGGCACAATCACCCATGAAAACATTTATTAAATATTTAATATAAAATGTTTAATACAATATGTATGTATGTGTATGCATGTATGTTTATATGTGGTGCGCGCGTGCGTGTGTGTAAAAGCCATTTTCTGCCCTGAAGCGCCATCTGCTGTCCAAATAAAAGCGTCTACATTCAGGTTGGTGCCTACAGTTACTGTTAGGCAGTGGAGGTTCCACGGGGTAGGGGAATGGGTGGGCCATTGCCCCTGTGACAACATGCCTGGCCCCGCCTTCGGCCTCCCTAAATAAGAAGTGTAAAAACCACAGAACACAGCTGATGTAAGAGAAACTGAATATGAAAATGTGCAAAGCAGCTGTTCGCGCTAATATTATAATCACTTACATATTTCACATTACATTATACACACTTATGAACTTTAATTCGATTCCAACAACTCCTTGATGCTTTATTTTTTGTCACTGAGTGTATATTAAACATCGACTGTTTCCTCTTAAGTAAAAGTAACCACTGGCCCCAGCCTGGCCCTCCACTTCAAATGGTCTAGAACCGCTACTGTGGTTAGGGGTCCTTTTCGTCTTCGGTCCGGAGCACATGGAGTCCATGACTTCCAAAAAAAGATGGGTCTGAGCACAATCCCCGTCCCCACTGTGTGATGGTCCATCTCAGATGCCTCCGAGCCCAGAGAAGCCGACGCCGCTTCTGGACATGGTTCTAACATAAGGCTTCTTTTAACGTTTTAAGTGGTGTCTGTGAATGTAACTCTCTATTGTAGAGCTTGATAAAGGTTTGATAAAGGAATCCCTTGTCCATGTGGTTCTATCAGCTATTGATGAATGATGGTTCATGATGCGGAGATCACCCAGCCTTTTGTGGATACTGCTTTTGGACCAAATCATGATTATAATCACCTGTTTGTATTTTTCATACTGTCTCAACTTTTTCTGATTTGGGGTTGTAATTTCAGTAACACCTGATCCCTATGCTCTTATATGTCATTACCTTTATTGTTTTCATTTGTTTTCTTTGCACCTTTTACCACAACTGTACACGTAATGTGCAAACAAACGCCATAACAGAGTTGCCATTGTGGTGGGCGGGAATTTAATGCACAGGGGGCGTGGTTTCCTCATTCCTTACTTTGTGCTCAATGGTTGTTTTGTGAAAGAGCGCCGGTGTGAGAACAGTCAGATTTAATAAACCAGAAGGAATCGTAGTAATGCTAAGACTCCGGACGAAACGCTTAAAGACTGAAAGCTGTTGAGGACTTTCTTTATTCGGAAGGTAAGTTGTAAGGAGTGTGCGGTGCCGGGAAGCTTAGAACAGGCTACGAGCTGCAGCTACTGTTATGAAGTGGATTCCATAGCGGGTTAATATAGTGGATTTATTAAGGCACTTCGGTTTTTAAAGCATGTCTGTTTCAGTTTAGGAGAGAGGAAGCGTGAGAGTGATCAAACCAGAACATGCTGAAACACGCAGCTTTATGCCCAGAGTCACTCAAGCCTTTCTTCCCTCCCATTGCTCTTCCACACATTCCTCTCATTTGCACATTTATTTGCACAAGATAGCATCTGTAATAAAATCCTTCCCTGCACTAGAAATGGTGCATGCATGACACCTATGTCTCATGTTATCTCCTGCACAGGTCCTGCCCCTTCTCCAGCATGGCCTCTGACTGCAGGCTGACAGAGCGGGACGAATCGGACCAGGCCCTGGAGGACGGACAGGTCTATCGTAACCCCACAGAGGTGAAGATGTGCCAGATCGTGCTCCCCTGCCACGCCAACCATCGCCAGGAACTGAGCGTAGGACAGCTGCTCAAGTGGATGGACTCCACCGCCTGCCTCTCAGGTCAGCTGCTGACTTGTAACACAGGGTCAGAGGTTTGTCTGATTATAAGAGGATCTGACACTGCAAAACACTGCCTTGTTGTTTTGAATGTTTAAAAGGAATCCCAGGAGTTTTTCTGCCACATAGACAGGACAGGCAATACAGGTTTTAGACGTGTTAGTGAGGGATGTGTCCCATCTTTTTTCCTCAAAAACTCTTTTGTGAATGCTGCTTTTGGACCAAATCATGATTATAATCACCTGTTTGAAATCACATCATTGTTATCATTTATTTACCTCATTACTAGACCTAAATTTCTGCTGCCCCACCTTTTTTTGGAATGTGTTTCAAGCCTGAAATGCAGGAATGGATGTTTATTAACAAATGAAATGAAGTTGACCAGAAAAAACATGAAATATTTCAGGTTCGTACCGTCTGCAATGAAATAAAAGTCAAAAGAAATGTAAGGAGCATAAGACGCACTGGTGCTTTATAGTCACTCAGATGTTTAATAAGTTCATCATTCCTTTCTGGTTCTAGCTGAAAGACACGCTGGATGTCCGTGTGTAACAGCATCTATGGACGACATCCACTTCGAGCACACCATCAGGTACAGAAACGTTCCTCACTGGATCCAGAAACTGAACTGCAATGCTTAGAATATGTGATGTGTCAGCACTGGATCTCGTGTCATTATATAGGACACTTTTAAAAGTATTAGGTTCTTCACCCTTAGTTTTATGCTGATTAGACACTGGGTCTTACCACAAGAGGGCGTAGAAGTGCTTCCCTTATAGCGCTGCCCTATATAAAGGCTCTCAGAGGCTACTTTTGGGTAGTGTACCTCTTGGTAAGATATCGTTTGATGCACTCAAAGACATTTTGCACCAGTCTACAGATGTTGAGAGGGGGATCATCATTGGACTGAGAAGCAGAAGGGTTGTTTTTGATGACTTGCCTAAATCTGGGCAGTCCTGACCTAGCTGTTAGGAGGTGATGGGAGCAGTGATTTTATGGGGGCACACACACATGGTGAACAGGCTCTGGACGGCCCAGTCAGTCAGTCACCCCTAGTAGTGATACATAAGAGGCACTGGTGCTTTATAGGATAGTTTTCCCCAATAAACTTATCCTTTTGCTCTAATATTGTAATCACTTACATATATCATCATTACATTCACACACAAAGTTTTATTCGATTGCAACAGTTCCGTCTTGGTGAGTTATTTAATATAGCATACTGATGTGCACATACATGAGTACACTTTCATAAATGGTATCTGCACTCTGTTTCTGTCTGTGTTTTAAGTGTCGGGCAGGTGCTGAACATCAAGGCTAAAGTCAACAGAGCTTTCACCTCCAGCATGGAGGTAAGAGAAACAGCTCACCAGTTCTTTTACAGTCTGTAAAGACCTGAGTCTGGGCCTGTGTGGATTTTGCATGTTCTTCCTCGTGTCCCCCGCATGAGGTCAGCTGGCCCCAGTTTAATCCCTGAGTGTGTGTGTTTGTGTGGCCTGTAATGGATCAATGTTCGATCTGATATGTCAGAGAAGCTGGATTTAAGTAGTTCTGTTAATGTAGTACTGATAAAGGTATTTTAATGCTGCTGACATTGTATTTGATTGGCTATAACATAAACAATAAATTTATTTTGACATGTCCCAAGTTCATGTGAGGTTGTGCCTCCTACGTCACGATTCCAAGTCTTATTACTTTGATCTTGTGCCAAATGAGTCAGAGTGTTTGTGTGTGTGTTGTACATTGTGTGTTTGTGTAAGGTGGGGATTAAAGTGAGCTGTGAGGACCTGTACAGCAATCACTACTGGCTGGTGTGCCAAGCTTTTGCCACCTTTGTGGCACGAAATCCAGGGCAAGATAAGGTGAGGTCTAACAAGTAAACGGTTTATGCAATTAATGTAACTATTAATACTGCTACTGACAAAAGCAGCATCCACAAAAGTCTGAGTCTTTGAGGAGTAAAGATGGGCAGAGGATCTCCAGTTTATCAACAAATGTGGGAGAAAATGATTGAAATGTTTAAAATCGAATGTGTCTCAAAGAAAGATTGGAAGGGATTTATATATTTCTCCCTCTACAGAACATAATATCATTACACCATTCAGAATCTGGAGGAATTTCCTAAAAAGCCTAAACTGAAGAGGGTCAGGGCCTTTTCTAAAGGTCATTTCCACAGCATTAATGCAGAAAAGTACGCTGAGCTTTTAGAGCGACATGAGCTGCCTTCAAGACGCCGTCTTTATCAGGGACGTCCGTGCATTTTTCAACAAGACAAATCAGAAAACAAAACCACATGCTGCACACATTACAAAGGCACGGCTGTAGAAGAAGAGGGTATGGCTACTGGACTGGCCCGCCTGCAGTCCTGACCTGTCCCCAATAGAGAATGGCTGGAGGATTTAGAAACGAAAAATGGGACAATGAAGACCCCGTACTGTTCCACACCTTAAGACGGGTTTAGGACGAATGGACCAAAATACCACCTGAAACACTAAATCACTCGGGATCCTCGGTGCCAGAACCTCTGTTAAGTGTTGTGAGATGGAATGGCAGCATTACAAAGTAGTAATGATGTTATAAGTAGATAAAGCTCTTTTCTTGCCCAGTGTTTATTATGTAATGTGTTGCAGGTCCATCTGAAGCAGCTGGTCCCTCACACACAGCAAGAGAAGGTGGAGTACAGCGTAGCGGCAGAGAGGAGGAGGATGAGGCTCCTCCATGTCGATATCATGAAAGATCTGCTGAGTGACACCACCTTCCAGACCACCATTAGCCAGGGTGTGTGGTAACATGTAGTTTCACTTCCCCTTAAGCTACACCCTGGGAACGTGACAAAGTTTGACTCGGGAAAATTTTGTGATGAAGTAAATTTCGTACAGTATAGTTCTTCAGGAGCAGGTTCCTGACTCGGTGCTCCTCGGCACTCATAGGGGTTGCCTTTGCGATTGTCACGTGACCAGACCAGTGGTGCCCCCATGTTACATTGTTCATGAATCATTATTTATTTATTCTTACATTTTAATTCTTATTAATTTTTTTAAATAAATAAAACAGCAACAGAAATGGCTTACAAGTGCTCGGGTGGCGCGGTGCCAGTTTGCTCGCTCATTGCTGCAGAGACCTGGGTTCGAGTCCCAGCAGTTCCTTCCGGCTGAGTTGGTAGTTTGTGCCTGAGGGAGGGGAGGCTAGATCATTCCCCAGAGCTGCACCAGCAGTCATGACCGAAATCAATGATGAACCGGCCCTGATGGGCCCAGTTCTGTCTCCCAGTGAAATCTGACTGCGATAAGCGAAGTTAAAACTGTTAAATCTGATCCGAACTTCTTTTGGGAAAGAAAAATTACAACAATGATCTATCAAAGTCTGCTCTTCACAACACATGTTTGTGGAAGTGTATCATGGCACGAACAAAGAAGATTTCTGAGGACCTCAGAAAAAGAGTTGTTGATGCTCATCAGGCTGGAAAAGGTTACAAAACCATCTCTAAAGAGTTTGGACTCCACCAATCCACAGTCAGACAGATTGTGTACAAATGGAGGAAATTCAGCAACAGTTGTTACCCTCCCCAGGAGTGGCCGACCAACAAAGATCACTCCAAGAGCGAGGCGTGAATAGCTGGTGAGGTCACAAAGGACCCCAGGGTAACTTCTAAGCAACTGAAGGCCTCTCTCACATTGGCTAATGTTAATGTTCATGAGTCCACCATCAGAAGAACACTGAAACAACATGGTGTGCATGGCCATGGCAGGGCTGCAAGGAGAAAGCCACTGCTCTCCAAAAAGAACACATGCTGCTCATCTGCAGTTTGCTAAAGATCACGTGGACGAGCCAGAAGGCTATTGGAAGAATTGTGTTTTGTGGATGGATGAGACCAAAATAAAAGAACTTTTTGTTTAAAAGAAAAGCGTTATGTTTAGAGAAAGGAAAACACTGCATTCCATCATTAGAACCTTATCCCATCTGTGAAAAAACATGGTGGTGGAAGTATCATGGTTTGGGCCTGTTTTGCTGCAATCTGGGCAGGACGGCTTGCCATCATTGATGGAACAATGAATTCTGAATGATATCAGAGAGTTTCTAAAGGAAAATGTCAGGACATTCGTCCATGAACTGAATCTCAAGAGAAGGTGGGGTCCATGCAGCAAGACAGCGGCCCTAAGCACACAAGCCGTTCTTAACCAACTAACCAAGAATGGATAAAGAAGAATAAAGCTTATGTTTTGGAATGGCCAAGCCAAAGTCCTGACCTTAATCCAATGGAAATGTTGTGGAAGGTCCTGAAGCGAGCAGCTAATGTGAGGAAACCCACCAACATCCCAGAGCTGAAGCTGTTCTGTACGGAGAAATGGGCTAAAATTCCTCCAAGCCGGTGTGCAGGACTGATCAATAGTTACAGTCACATACTTTTGCCACTCACTAATATGTAACATTGGATCATTTTCCTCCATAAATAAATGACCAAGTATAATATTTGTGTCTCATTTGTGTAACTGGGTTCTCTTTATCTACTTTTAGGACTTGTGTGAAAATCTGATGATGTTTTGGACCATATTTCTGCAGAAGAAGTGTTCACAAACTTTCAAGCACCACTGTATATGTCACATGCTATAGTGTGCTTGTTTCAGTGTGTTACAGTAATGGAGTATAAATGATTCATTATCATGTTGGGTTTATTATTAGAGATAAGATCATACCTGTACATGAGTGTTTTATGTCGATGCAGAAGGCCAGGACGAAGATAAAGAGGAGGAGGAGGAGGAGGAGAAGGTTCCAGCTGAAAGAACCCGAGTGGAGAGTGTGGAGCTGGTTCTGCCTACTCATGCCAACCACCAGTCGAACACGTTTGGAGGTCAGATCATGGCCTGGATGGAAAACGTAGCCACCATCGCTGCCAGGTGACCACCCAGGGGCGTTAACTATCACCCAGCCGCTTCAGGTCCTCTGCTGAATCGTGACGATCGGGTTGTACGGTTATCGTACCACACGGTTTATCTGTAATGAAGAGCTGTATAAAATCAGTGTAGCCCTGAGGGTTACGGGAGGGTTTGGTAACAATGAACAACTTGTAGTGCGAGCGTGGTTAATTGCGGTCGGGGATACAGGGGGGGGGGAGGAAGGGTGGGAAAACAAAGGGGGGAAGGGGGAGGGAAGGGGCATCAGGCTGGCAATACAAAAAAACAGGGGAAAAGAAACAAAGGTACTATGAAGACACCTATAACATAGTGGAAACCTACGACCGGTATAATCAAACCATAACCCCGACAGTAGCGGTGTTGTTCACGACGGTTTCTCGCTTTTAGAGGGTTGAAAAAAAAAGAACTATTGGTGGTGGCTCACACCGGTTTGTTGGGTGGGGCTTTTAAAAAGCTCTCCAGTCACAGCGCTCCACCTCTATATCCCCCAGTGGGTCACACATTATAAACACCCACTGTGTGTGATGGTCCACTCCCAGATGCCTCCGAGCCCAGAGAAGCCGACGCCCCTAATCTGTGACATGGTTATAACATAAGGCTTCTTTGCACTTTAGTAGCACAGTGTAAGTTTTAACCGTGGTATCTGTGACCACGAAACTCTGCCATTGTAGAGCTTGTGTAAAGGTTTGATAAAGGAATCCCTGTCCATGTGGTTTCTATCAGCTATTGTGTGAATGATGTGGGCCGTGACGAGCAGTGCCGTCTGAGGACTCTCCGGCGATCACACCCTCTTCAGTTAGGCTTGTGCTCTTAAACATTGTTGACTGCAGTCACTGTTTAAATAAGCGGCTGCTTTCTTTCCTCCCAGCCGTTCTGTGCCGCGCCCACCCGACTCTACGGGCCATAGGGACATGTTCCACTGTCAGAGGAGAAAAGATAAGACATCGTTCCACTCAAGAGGACCATCTCAAGGGGGGGTGTGGGTCGGGGACCGGATCATCCTAAAAGCCTATCGTCACAACACCTTCAAGAACAGGTGAGGCATTATTTATAGACGGGAAGTTATTTCTATTTATTATTTAGAATAGCACAGCAAGTGAAGCGAAATTATTTACTGATACACACGGTGTGTGGTTGCAGTAATATGGAGGGTGGGCGTGTGGTGCGGAGGCTGTATAGGGGGAGGAGCCCTCCTCAGACACACATTAACAGTGCCATTCATGACCTACGAGGTGCTGGATGAAAACAGAGCAGGCCACGCCCACTGCCCGGCCAATAAACACCCCGAACTGCAGGTGAGACCGGGATCAAACAGGTAGTAGAACAGCCAGAGGGCGCTATTTCAACGTGAGATGACCTAGTACAGTCATGGCATTAGCATTCGACCACCTCGCAACTCCTGCCCCAATTTGGCTATTTTCATTTCATTCATTTTGATGAGAAAATTTGCGTATGTTGCTTTCCAGCCGGAACGTAGGAGCACGTGGTCTCATACATATATTCTTAGTGCAGAGAAGTCACCAGGGTCCTAAGAAGGTTAAGGAGAACAGCCAACCAAAAAATCAGTGAAAACCGTGTGATAGTGCTTAAAATAAAGAAGTCAGTATCAAACCAGATCTGCATTTAATGAAGGAACTACAACAGTGCTGGAAATGTGGAAATTGTGGGTTTTGTGTCCCAATACTTTTGGCCAGGTGGGTACTTATTTGCGTGTGCATGTGAGTGTGTTGAGTGTGGGTTGAGTGTGGTGTGCTGTGTTTGTGGGGTGTGTGTTGTGTGTGGAGTGTATGATGTGTGTGGAGTATGCACATGTACACACTACCAATTACATTACACGCTCAACAACACACACATACACATATGTGACTAAAATATTGAGGTAAGAAACCCGAATGTGAGCCAAAAGTATTGGGACACCAAACCCGCATGTGGCCAAAAAAAGTATTGGGACACCAACCCGCATGTGGCCAAAAATTATTGGGACCACCAAACCGCAAGTGGCCAAAGTATTGGGACACACCCCGCAAGTGCCAAAAGTTATTGGGACCAAACCCGCAAAAAGTGGCCAAAAGTATTGGGACACAACCCGCAAGTGGGCCAAAAGTATTGGGACACAAACCCGCATGTGGCCAAAAGTATTGGACACAAACCCGCATGTGGCCAAAAGTATTGGACACAAACCCGCATGTGGCCAAAAGTATTGGGACACACAACCCGCAAGTGGCCCAAAAAGTATTGGGACGAACAAAACCCGCAAGTGGCCAAAAGTATTGGGACACAAACCCGCAAGTGGCCAAAAGTATATGGGACACAAACCCGCAAGTGGCCCAAAAGTATTGGGACACAAACTCCGCAAGTGGCCAAAAGTATTGGGACACAAACCACGCAAGTGGCCAAAAGTATTGGGGACACAAACCCGACAAGTGGCCAAAAGTATTGGTGACACAAACCCGCAAGTGGCCAAAAGTAATTGGGACACAAACCCGCAAGTGGCCAAAAGTATTTGGGACACAAACCCGCAAGTGGCCAAAAGTATTGGGACACAAACCCGCAAGTGGGGGGGGGATGGGGGGGGGGGGGGGGGGGGGGGGGGGGGAGGGGGGGGGGGGGGGTGTGGGGGGGTGGGGGTAAGCGGTGGGGGGGGGGGAGAGCGATGTGTAAGGGGGGGGGGGGGGGGAGGGGGGTGGGGGGGTGGAGGTGTTGTGGGGGTGGGTGGGGGGGGGGGGGGGGGGGGGGTGGGGGGGTGTGCCTCAAAAGTATTGGGACCAAACCCGCAAGTGGCCACAAGTATTGGGACACAACCCGCAAGTGGCCAAATTGAGGGTTGGGACACAAACCCGCAAGTGGCCAAAAAGTATGGGGGACACAAACCCGCAAGTGGCCAAAGTATTATTGGGGGACACAAACCCGCAAGTGGCCAAAAAGTATTGGTGGACACAAAAACCCGCAAGTGGCAAAAGTATTGGGACACAAACCCGCAAGTGGCCAAAAGTATTGGGACACAAACCCGCAAGTGGCCAAAAGTATTGGGACACAAACCGCCATGTGTCCAAAAGTATTGGGAACACAAACCGCAAGTGGCCAAAAGTGTTATTGGGACAACAAACCCGCATGTGGCCAAAAAGTATTGGGCACACCAACCCGCATGTGGCCAAAGTATTGGGGACACAAAACCCGCAAGTGGCCAAAAGTATTGGGGCCAAAACCCGCAAGTGGCCAAAAGTATTGGGACACAAACCCGCAAGTGGCCAAAAGTATTGGGACCAAACCCGCAAGTGGCCAAAAGTATTGGGACACAAACCCGCAAGTGGCCAAAAGTATTGGGGACACAAACCCGCAAAGTGGCCAAAAGTATTGGGACACAAAACCCGCAAGTGGCCAAAAGTATTGGGACACAAACCCGCAAGTGGCCAAAAGTATTGGGACATGCCGCAAACCCTCAAGTGGCCAAAAGTATTGGGACACAAACCCGCAAGTGGCCAAAAGATTGGACACAAACCGCGCAAGTGGCCAAAAGTATTGGACACAAACCCCCAAGTGGCCAAAGTAATTGGGACCAAACCCGCATGGCCAAAAGTAGTGGGACACAAACCCGCACTTGCCAAAACGTAGTTGGGACACAAAACCCGCAAGTGGCCAAAAAAGTATTGGGACACAAAACCCGCAAGTGGCCAAAAGTATTGGGACACAAACCCGCAAGTGGCCAAAGTATTGGGACACAAACCCGCAAGTGGCCAAAAGTATTGGGACACAAACCCGCAAGTGGCCAAAAGTATTGGGACAACAAACCCGCAAGTGGCCAAAAGTATTGGGACACAAAAACCCGCAAGTGGCCAAAAGTATTGTGGACACAAACCCGCCAAGTGGCCAAAGTATTGGGACACAAACCCGCAACAGTGGCCAAAAGTATTGGGACACAAACCCGCAAGTGGCCAAAAGTATTGGGACACAAACCCGCAAGTGGCCAAAAGTATTGGGACACAAACCGCAAGTGGCCAAAAGTATTGGGACACAAACCCGCAAGGGCCAAAAGTATTGGGACACAAACCCGCAAGTGGCCAAAAGTAATTGGGACACAAACCCGCAAGTGGCCAAAAGTATTGGGACACAACCCGCAAGTGGCCAAAAGTTTGGACACAAACCCGCAGTGGGCCAAAAAGTATTGGGACAACAAACCCGCCAAGTGGCCAAAAGTATTGGGACAACAAAACCCGCAAGTGGCCCAAAAGTATTGGGACACAAAACCCGCAAGTGGCCAAAAGTATTGGGACACAAACCCGCAAGTGGCCAAAAGTATTGGGACACAAACCCGCAAGTGGCCAAAAGTATTGGGACACAAACCCGCAATTGGCCAAAAGTATTGGGACACAAACCCCGCAACGGTGCCAAAAGTATTGTGAACACAAACCCGCAAGTGGCCAAAAGTATTGGGACACAAAAAACCTCAAGTGGCCAAAAGTATATTGGGACAACAACACCGCAAAGTGGCCAAAAGTATTGGGGACACACACCCGCAAGTGGCCAAAAAGTATTGGGACACAACCCGCAAGTGGCCAAAAGTATTGGGACACAAACCTGGCAAGTGGCCAAAAGTATTGGGACACAAACCCGCAAGTGGCCAAAAGTATTGGGACACAAACCGCCGCCAAAGTGGCCAAAAGTATTGGGACACAAACCCGCAAGTGGCCAAAAGTATTGGGACACAAAACCCGCAAGTGGCCAAGTGAGCCAAAATATTGGGACACAAACCCGCAGTGGCCAAAAGTGATTGGGCGACCAACCCGCAAGTGGCCAAAAGTATTGGGACACAAACCCGCAAGTGGCCAAAGATTGGGACCAAACCAACCCGCAAGTGGCCAATAGTATTGGGACACAAAACCCGCAAGTGAGGCCAGAGTATTTGGAACACAAACCCGCCAGTGGCCAGAGTAATTGGGGCACAACCCAGCAAGTGGCCAAGAGTATTGGGACACAACCCCGCAGGGGCCAAAAGTATTGGGACACAAACCCGCAAGTGGCCAAGAGTATTGGGGCACAAACTCAAACATGGCCAAAAGTATTGGGACACAAGCCTGCACGTGGCCAAAAGTATTGGCCACTTTGTACTTGCCACATTTCAAGCACTGTTGTAGTTCTTTCAGGAAATGCAGATCTAGTTCCTTTTACATCATTCCTGACAAGTAATTTGGTAAGGTGCATTGAGTGCCAAAAACGACGAGTCCCGAGGTGGCTGCTTGCATAATTGATGTCTAAGCAGGTGTACAGGTTCCTAATGATGTGCTGGATGTTCATACGTTTTTCATTTGATTTATTATTGCCAGCAAGGACGAAGGCGATACCGAGAAGCCATTGCCAGAAAGAAGATACGCCTCGACAGGTACAAACCTCGTAACGTTCCGTATAAGAGTAAGTCAAACGACTGTGCCTACCTGACGTGGTTTCATTAAACTCATCTGTTTATCCATCCAGAAAGTACATCATCTCCTGTAAGCATACTGAGGTGCCCTTGTCTGTCCCCTGGGACCCCAGTAACCAGGTAACCGGCCACAAACACATGGCCTCGTCCTATTATTTCTAGACTTTGACTTATCTGTTGGTTATTGTGCCTGTGATAATAACAATATGAGAACGCTAATCATATCAAGATCGTAAACCACCACACAAATATCTGCAGGTGTATCTGAGCTACAATAACGTCTGTGCGTTGAAGATGTTGGCCGCCAGAAACAACTGGATCCTCAGTTCTAAGAAGAACAATGTGAGTGTGTTAGTTATTCCTAGATTAAAAAATCGAGTCTGCTTCGACTGTTTAACTTTTTGTGTTAGGCAAACAAACGTTGGACTTCGCTTTCAAATTTCAACATTAAAACCACCTTTGTAATATTGTGCCACCAAGTGCCACCAAGGCTCTGAGCCACCAAAGACCTCTAAAGGCCTTTAAGGCCTTAGACGTTAGAGCAGATCCTTTAACTTGTGACTTGTTTGTGACAACCAAGAACCTACAGTGACTATTTATTGGACTAACTGTCCCAACTCGCAGAATCCTTAATCTATTATATTCAATATTATATCTATTTGTACTACTATCTTATATGCTATAGTCTTTATTCTCTAGTTTATTATACTATCTTATTATTTTGTACTTATTTAATCTTAGAAAATATCGGCAAAAAGTATTGGGACACACCCACATGTGGCAAAAAGTATTGGGATGCAAACCACCACATGACCAAAAGTATTGGGACGTAAATAGACACACGGCCAAAAGTACCGGGACGCAAAGCCGCACGTTGCTAAAAGTATTGGGGGACACACCGGCTCATGGCCAAAAGTATTAGGACACATACCGTCACGTGGCCAAAAGTATGGAGACACAAAGCCACATTCTTTCTATCTGCCACATTTCAAGTTCTGTTGTAGTTAATATTAATTAAGTTAAAATACTTAACTAATAAATAAATATCATACACGCTTATGTACACAGTGGATTTGAAAGGTTTCTTCTTTTTGTTTGTAGGTCAGGCTGTACACTTTGGAGGAGAATCAGACTCTTTGTTTCCGGGTTGAATCCGAGGTGAATGTTCCAGCAGTTCGAGCCTTCCACCTGCTCTCCGATCTCAGCCGCCGGTGCGAATGGGACAAACACTACATGTGCGTTCACTCCTTCCTTGTTCCACATGAATATGGCTCACCAATCACCTCCAGCACTGTGACCTCTGAACTGTGTCCTGTACAGGCAGTGTGAGATGATCGTCCCGGTGGATGAGGATGATCTGATCTATCGTGTTCTCGCACCCTCTCTTCATGAGGGGGGGAAAGTCCAGGACTTCATCCTGCTGGCCTCCAGGAGGCCGCCGTGTGACACCGGGTGAGCATGATGGAGCAGGATACACCGGCTGGAGGTTTGCTCTGGCGTGTGGTGATTTGAGTGTAAAACGACGTGGCATGTTTGTGTGTGCAGGGATCCGTACGTTGTCGCCCTGCGATCGGTCACGCTTCCCACTCACCCCCCGACGGAGGACTGTAACAGGGGCGAGATGCTGTGTGCTGGATTCACCATTTACCCGGCGTCTCAAAGTGTTTCAAAGGTAAGGAACGCAGGAGGAATGACGCAACCCCAAATCAGACAAAGCTGGGGCGGTATATGACTTTTCATTGCAGGCAGTATGAACTTCATTTCATTTGTCCATAAACATCCATTCCTGCATTTCAGGCCTGCAACATATTCCAAAAAAGTTGGGACGGGGGCAATTTAGGGCTAGTAATGAGATAAAAAACAAAATAATGATGTGATGTCAACGAGTGATTGTAAGCATGATTTGGTACAAAAGCAGATTGGAAGGGATTTTCTTATTTCTTCCTCTACAGAGCATAATATCATTAAACAATTGAGAATCTGGAGGAATTTCAGTGTATAAAGGATAAGGGTACAAGCCTAAACTGAAGAGGGGTGATCTCCGCTCCCTCAGATGGCACTGCATCAAGAGCCGTCACTCATCAATAGCTGATAGAACCACATGGACAAGGGATTCCTTTATCAAACCTTTATCAAGCTCTACAATACAGAGTTACATTCACAGATACCACTTAAAACGTTACTGTGCTAAAAAGAAGCCTTACAGTGGTGCTTGAAAGTTTATGAACCCTTTAGAATTTTCTATATATCTGCATAAATATGACCTAAAACATTGTCAGCTTTTCACACAAGTCCTAAAAGTAGATAAAGAGAACCCAGTTAGGTCATATTTATGCAGAAATATAGCAAATTCTAAAGGGTTCGCAAACTTTCAAGCACGAATGTATGTTATAACCATGTCCAGAAGCGGCATTGACTTCTCTGGGCTCGGAGGCATCTGGGTTGGACCATCACGCAGTGGAAGCTGGGATTGTGCTCAGACCCATCAGTATAACAGATCTTTTATTGGACCAAATATGAAAGAAAAGGACCATCCAGACTGTTATGAGGAACAAGTCCAAAAGCCAGGCCCTGTCATGGTATGGGGTCGGGTCAGGGTCCCTTAGTAAAGGTCATTTCCACTTCTGTGATGCAGCATTAATGCAGAAAAGTACCCTGAGATTTTAGAGCAACACCAGCATCGTAAATGCAGGAATGGATGTTTATGAACAAATGAAAGTAAGTGTAAGGAACATGTATTGGTTTGAATCCCTGAGTCCTGAATCTTATATCCTCTCATTGTTACCCTCAGATCTCTTACTACAACCAGACCAATCCGGGAGTGTTACCCTACATCGCTACAGATATCGCTGGACTCTCGTCCAGTTTTTGTTCCACCTTCCATTTGTGTAGTCAGTACCTGACTGAGAACAGATCCGGACCTTTTCAGGACTTTACCACACCGCTGTGACACAGCATTTGGGGATAGCTTTATCATGGGGTGTACTTGGTCTGCAGCAGTGTTTGGAAGGACCCAAAGCACAGCCGTAGCCTGTCCTCTGTTGAACTCCTGGCTTTTAAGGTACTTTCTCTGCTGTGCACTAGACTGGCAAAATGGAGCCGGGGCCAGTTAAGTGTAGCTTAGCCCTATTCTAGTCTATTTTGGGTCACTTTATTAGGTACACCTGTTCAACTGCTTGTTAACACAAAGATCTAACCAGCCAATCACAAATCAAACCGAGCATCAGAATGGGAAAGAAAGGTGATTTAAGGTCTGAGCATTTCAGAAACTGCTAATGATCTGGGATTGTCACAAACAGCGCCATCTAGGGTTTAACAGAGAATGGTCTGAAAAGGAGGAACTAGCCTGTGAGGGCAGATCTCTGGGTGAAAATGCCACGTTGATGCCAGACTGGTTCGAGCTGATAGAAAGGTAACAGTTACTCCAATAAGCACTCGTTACAACCGAGGTATGCAGAAGAGCATCTCCGAACAAACAACACAATAAATCTTGAAGCAGATGGGCTACAGCAGCAGAAAACCACATTGAGTGCCGCTCCTGACAGCTAAGAACAGGCAACTGAGGCTACAGTTCACACGGACTCAGTTGTAACGCTTGTTGCCAGTGTTTTTATGTTAACATCTGGCACCTTTCAAATAAATGCTTCAAACAAAGCGAAAGCAATGAATACAAGTTCTAATTATTTGAGTATTTTTATTTCCCCACAGATCATTTAAAATCAATCAGTTTTATACAAGTTGCAAGGCACACACTCCGTTTATTATTGCTTTTATTTACACGTTATTTTCAGATAGCTTAAAGACACCCTTATACTCATTTGGCATTGTAAAAGGTTCGCTCTCGGTCCCCTTTACGAACAAACTTCAGTCCCACAGTCCCAGATCCATCCTTGTTCCCTACAGTGAGAGAGAAGCGGGGCTGACTTTGAAGAAGCTTTCTAAATCCAGCCTCGGATTTCTCCAGATGTTCAGCCAGCAGCTGCAGGGAGACGTCCTGCCAAAGTCCGTTAAAGAGCTCCGTCATGTCGTCCACCATCCTGGGCGTGTATCCCCGATCCAGAGCCTCCTGAGGCCAGCTGGGAGCTATGGTCAGATATGGAAAAATCTGGTCAATGGTTCTCAAGAATTCCTGTGCCGTAATGTAGCCGCGGACGTTGAAGGCCCCGTGTGAGATGTCCATGTTCATCCAGACGGGATGATGGAGCAGGTTGCTATCGTACGCCTCCTGAAGCAGCTGGAGTGTTGGTGCGAGTTGGCTCTGGGACTTCACTCTTAGGTAGATGCCCCATGGCTTGGTCGAGGCCAGGATTAAATTCAGGCACTCCTGGAGAGGCAGCTCTGGCTGGGAATCCTCAACTGTTGGGATCTCTGGATCGCTTGTGCCAGATGTTACTGATATCACAAGCATCGCTGCAGGGCTGTCTGCAAAAAAAGGAGTGTAAATTAAATTAGTAAGTCAGTTCATTCCTCAAATGCAGAGGCAACAAAATCATTTCCTTAGTATTTACTCAGGGTTTTTGGAATATAGTCCTTCCGTTCTTAAAGGCACGTTTATTGATATACAGGTACAGGTAAGCACGGATTAACGACCATCTGAACAACGTCCTTTTGCTTTAACAAACAAGGACTTAACAATCAGTCCTAATATGACACAATAAGTTATAATAGGAATATTATAATACTGGATTGTCTCCCAATACTTTTGGCCACTTGCAGGTTCATGTTCCAGTACTTTTGGCCACATGAAGGTTTGTGTCCTAATACTTTTTTCCATTTACGGTTTTGTGTCCCAATACTTTTGGACACTTGCGGGTTTGTGTTCCAATAGTTTTGGGCACTTCAGGTTCATGTCACAATACTTTTGGCCACTTTCGGGTTGTGTCCCAATAGTTTTGGCCACCGGGTTTCTGTCCTAAAACATTTGGCCTAATGTGGGTTTGTTTCCCAATACTTGTGGACACATGCGAGTTCGTGTCCCAATACTTTTGGACACATGTGGGTTTGTGTCCCAATACTTTTGGACACATGTGGGTTTGTGTCCCAATACTTTTGGACACATGTGGGTTTGTGTCCAAATACTTTTGATTCCGTGCGAGTTTGTGTCCCAATACTTTTGGCCACGTGTGTGATTGTGCCCAAATACCATGTGTGGGATCTCTGACAGTTTTCTTGTGAACATATCCTTCATATTTACATTACGGTAGCACTATGTGACTATGGTAATGTCCGATAAACATCCATTTCGTTTCATGACGCGTTTCACAGAACGTAGCGCAGTCGTTAAACAGCTGTACCTGTACAGTCATTTTCTTCCTGTAATACCTTGGAGTGTCGTTAGCAGAGAATCCCTGTCAGTCACGTCCTGCCACAGGACATTCAGACCATCACCGTTTGCCGGTTTGAAATAATCGACGATGTCACCGCCTGGATAGAACCGCCTCTGTCTGCCTTTCAGCTCTAAAAGAAAAATCGAAACGTCAGGGTTAGCTCATGTACGAGGGTTACAGGGTCACAGAAAAACCGCCAGATGTTCACCCACTGGCTGCCTCTTTGAACTGGGAAAGCACCGGTTCGTAGATGTCATAATAGATGCGTTTCGGATGAATGTTATCCCTGACGAACAGGAGGTCCTCCACAGTGGGGTTGTCTTCTCCCTGCCAAAAGGTCAACGTGAACCTGGAGCACAAGGAATGCAGGTAAAATGAGGCACTGCTCTCATAACACTATTCCCTCAGGCCTCCATACCGACTCTAGGATCAGAGCCTTGGATCAGATGTACACTCCTCTAGAACTACATTTTAACAGAATTGTGGACTGAAGAACATCTGGGGCCGTATCAATAAAGATTCTTAGTGTTAGGCTCTGCTCCTAGTGACGACATTCTAACAAAAAATGTAGAATCGTTGGAGTTTACCTCTCAAAGTTAGGAGTGGATCCTAGTAAAGATAAACGTTATTCATAAAGCCTCTTAACCCCTAAAACTCCCAAGGTGAAAAAGCAAAAAGGAAAAGTAAAGTTTACAAAGTAATGTATTACACATGAGGGACAAAAATAAATAATAGAACGATCAATAAAGAGGGGCGACCCTGCCTAAGGCACAATGTCCTTCTACCCTTCTCTACCCGTTTGGATTTAACAGATCCTTCTCATGATTCCTTCATCTTTGGAAGAATCGCTCTATGCCGCCTCGTAGTGGATCACGGAGGATCATACCATGTGCAAGTCGGGGGGGTTTCAGAGACAAACTTCAGTTGAAAAAACACCAAAACACTACTTTTTACTCTCATTTTTAACAGAGAATGCAAATCCTCCACAAATATTTACCGGTTAGGGGTCTATTAGGGTCTGAACTGTGACTACAAATTTGGTGCACAATACTCTTGATAAAAAGGTGCCATATTTGGCCTCTCGGGCCAGTTTTGCGTCTCTTGTTGAGTGGTAAATTACCTGGGAGACTGCTGGAGGAGCCAGCTGAGATGTGGCCATCCTTTTTTGGCCATGACGGCCATGACAGGAAAGGTGAGCTTCTGTGGAACGTGCTGGACGGCGGCGTACATTTGCTTTACCATGGCCTCCGTATAGGTCACGTTGGGGAAGATGGACAAATAGAGGACCTTCCACCCCGGTGAGATGGTGATGTCGGGAAACTTCATCTGGATGAGCTCAAAGAACCTGGAGAGTTAACGACCAAAGTTATTCCCCAATCTGCAGAAGCGTCTGATAAATCTAGTTGCTCTTTCTCACCTTGTGTGATTGATCACTGGCCAGAAACTGGGGACGTTCGGTCCAGGAAAAATATCAGCATTTACCCAGACGGGCCGGTTGATGCCTGTTACATTTCTGGCCCTCAGGATATTGAGTGTAGGTTCCACTACTTGAAGACTTTTCAAATCCAGTTTGATTCCTGAGGAGAAAACCAGTCACTTACGATAAATACACCCATCACTTTATTGCTACACTCACTGTCCATGTTACTTTGTACTTCTGTAATTACAGACTGTAGTCCATCTGTTTCTCTACATACTTTGTTCGTCTCCTTTACTCAGGACCCTCACAGGAACAGCACAGATCAGGTCCTATTTGGCTGGTGGATCATCCTCAGCACTGCAGTCACATTAACGTGAGCAAAGCTTAAAGTGGTTTGATTTACTAAAGCAACGATCTAGGAAAACCAAACTTAAGTAATCTCTACTGCTGAAATGATGAACCTGTGATCCAAAAGGACAGGAATCATTTCTACGTTTACTCTTCCAATTTAAACCTATTATAAGTAAAAAGCATAACAAAAAAATTATTCCTTTGTCTTTGGACCACAGGTTCGTCATTTCAGCAGTAGAGATTACTTAAGTTTGGTTTTCCTAGATCGTTGTTTTAGTACATTAAACCACGTTAAGCGTTTTACTAATAACAGGTTTAAACGGGAAGAAAATCATTGAGAGCAGAGTAAAGGTATGTAGAGAAACATATGGACTACAGACTGTAATTGTAGAACTACAAACATGCTCCTGGTAAGTGGAACTGATAAAATGAGCGCAGAAACAATGAGGTGTACAATCGTGCTTGAAAGTTTGTGAGCCCTTTAGAATTTTCTAAAACATCATCAGATTTTCACACGAGTCCTAAAAGTAGATAAAGAGAACCCAGTTAAACAAATTAGACAAAAATATTATACTTGGTCATTTATTTATTGAGGAAAATGATCCAATATTACATATTAGTTAGTGGCAAAAGTATGTGACCCTCTAGGACTAGCAGTTAATTTGAAGGTGAAATTAGAGTCAGGTGTTTCAATCAATGAGATGCCAATCAGGTGTGAGTGGGCACCTTGTTTTATTTAAAGAACAGGGATCTATCAAAGTCTGCTCTTCATAACACGTTTGTGGAAGTGTATCATGGCACGAACAAAGGAGTTTTCTGAGGACCTCAGAAAGAGAGTTGTTGATGCTCATCAGGCTGGAAAAGGTTACAAAACCATCTCTAAAGAGTTTGGACTCCACCACTACACAGTCAGACAGATTGTTTACAAATGGAGGAAATTCAGCACCATTGTTACCCTCCCCAGGAGTGGCCGACCAACAAAGATCACTCCAAGAGCAAGGTGTGTAATAGTTGGTGAGGTCACAAAGGACCCCAGGGTAACTTCTAAGCAACTGAAGGCCTCTCTCACATTGGCTAATGTTAATGTTCATGGGTCCACCATCAGAAGAACACTGAACAACAAGGGTGTGCATGGCAGGGCTGCAAGGAGAAAAGCCAGGGTTGATTTTGTGCACTATCCAAAAAGAACATTGTGCGCGCTCATCTGCAGTTGCTAAAGATCACGTGGACAAGCCAGAAGTCTATTGGAAGAATGTTTTGTGGACGGATGAGACCAAAATAGAACTTTTTGGTTTAAAAGAATAACGTTATGTTTGGAGAAAGGAAACACTGCATTCCAGCATAAGAACCTTGTCCCATCTGTGAGACATGGTGGTGGTAGTATCATGGTGTGGGCCTGTTTTGCTGCATCTGGGCCTGACGGCTTGCCATCATTGATGGAACAATGAATTCTGAATTATCAGAGAATCAGAGAATTCTAAAGGAAAATGTCAGGACATCTGTCCATGAACTGAATCTCAAGAGAAGGTGGGTCATGCAGCAAGACAACGACCCTAAGCACACAAGTCGTTCTACCAAAGAATGGTTAAAGAAGAATAAAGTTAATGTTTTGGAATGGCCAAGTCAAAGTTCTGACCTTAATCCAGTCGAAATGTTGTGGAAGGACCTGAAGTGAGCAGTTAATGTGAAGAAACCCACCAACATCCCAGAGCTGAAGCTGTTCTGTACGAAGGAATGGGCTAAAATTCCTCCAAGCGGTGGTGCAGGACTGACCCAACAGCTACAGGAAACGGTTAGCTGCAGTTATTGCTGCACAGGGGGGTCACACCAGATACTGAAAGCAAGAGGGTCACTACTTTTGCCACTCACTAATATGTAATATTGGATCATTTTCCTCAATAAATAAATGACCAAGTATAATATTTTGGTTTCACTTGTGTAACTGGGTTCTCTTTATCTACTTTTAGGACTTTTGTGAAAATCTGATGATGTTTTAGGTCATATTTATGCAGAAATATAGAAAATTCTGAAGGGTTCACAAACTTTCAAGCACCACTGTACCTAATAAAGTCATCAGTGAGCGTATGTTTAACATGTGACGCTATAGTTACTTCACCTTTCTTGGATTTAAGAACAGCATCAAGCCACTCTTCCAGGGTGTTGTCACTGTAGATGTCTGGTGGATGGGCCATGATTGGAAGATCGGTTTCATTGACCGTGTTATGGCCATGTACGTTCACGTCGGCTTCCAGAATCATGACGTCGCCTGAGGAATGGCAATTATTTGAGTTTACGTAAGAGCAGCGGTGATATTGCATTTAATTAGATGCATTTATCAGTTTGTTGTCAATTTAGATTAGGATGCCGGGTCACAAACAGGTTAGATATCAAACAATAACGAGTCGGCACTAGTTACTGGATTGATTGCAGAACCTATAATAAATTCTTATATTATTCTTACTTTCCAGTGCTTTGTTGGTGTCGTCTTTGCTGTTTGTGCGATGATTCCATGTGGCATAGAGTCCATCAATTTCTGGAATCTCCCCATTTTGCAGGAGATACTCCAGCATATCGCCATCCGTGGGAAAAGGGACCATGGAACTCTCTGTGATGGGACAGTGTTAAATTTTCTCAACACATCATTCAAACTGTTTCATCCAACATGCAGGAAATTTACCTGAACTAGACGTCCTCGTGAGAAGCACTGAGACTACCGTGACGACGACCAGCACCACGACCACCCCAAGTGCAACACACACCATGGTGAACTGCTGTTTGGTGAAAATTCCCAGGATGGTCTTTGGTTCCTTCTCATCTTCCTCGCCATTTTTTCGGTCTTGTTCTGTTTTAGGCTTTTTCTCGCCCATACTATGTCTGTTTCTTCAGCTCAGTCCTGTCAGAATGTGAGCATGTTATGGGCTGCCTTGGACTTTATAGTTCTTCTACAGGGTTATCTCAGGATCATAAACAACTGATCACACTTTGTGCCTCTGTTATCTTAACTAAAAATGACTTTTAGCTCTTGGGTCCATAGGAGGTGTGTGTTTTTCTCTGGATATAAGAAATCCCTGGGGCTCAGATCCCTCAGTATCTTATATCATAATGCCATGTGAGTCATTCAACCCCAAATCAGAAAATATGTTAAAAACCTGTTTCTTATATTTACTTTGGCTTTTATTTCACTGCAGACAGTATGAACCCAACACTTAAACACTTAAAAGACGTTCTGGCACCGAGGATCCTTAGGGATTTAGTGTTTCAGGTGTTATTGTATTCCATTCTTCCTAAACACGTCTTAAGGTGTTGAACAGTACGGAGTATTCGTCCCATTTTCCGTTTCTAAATTCTCCACCCATTCTCTATTGAGGACGGGTCAGGACTGCATACCATGCCAGAGCCTGGCTTTTGGACTTGTTCCTCATAACAGTCTGGATGGTCCTTTTTTTGTCTTTGGTCCGGAGCACACCTCATCCATTTCTTCCAAAAAAGATCTGTTATACTGATGCACAAAGATTTTTGTGGATACTGCTTTTACTTGCATGAATGGATGTTTATTAACAAATTAACAAATTTAAAAAACATGACATATCTTGGCTTCATACTGTCTGCACCTAAAATCAATTGTAACACTAATATTTACAGGTCTATCTGATTTTCTTATCCAGTGCAGACTGAGGCCTGTTGGATGCTTTCTCAGGTATAATCAGTCTAATCTTCCTCTTAGGTGAGCCCCCATCTGAGGACAGGTATTCCTGGAGAACAGAGATGGACGAGCACTTCGGGGTTGTGGTGTCCCTACACAGATCCAAGGCGCTCACTGGCAGGTCTGAGTCCTGGTTCGTGACTTCTTGGGGGTGTGTAGTATTTCCCATGCTGGTTGTTTGTGTCGTTGCAGAGTCTGAACTTTCAAAAGGAAGTTCTGAGCTCGGCCACAATGAAACGGACATCTGAACAGACGGGAAATGATCATTTGTTCCTTCAGCACGTGGAAAGTTGTTGGTAGTCCTGGCTTCCTGGATGTTACTGGCTCCCTGTTGATGGTGAACGGTTAACATGCCTGCACCTTCTGTGGGAAGATCTGAACCTCGCAACGGTGGGATGGAATTCTCTGGAGACTCTGCCAAGCTTTGAGGCGTCTTCTTGATGTTAGGTGCTTCCAAGGTGCTCATCGGCCAACTGGGGTCTGTATCATTTTCAGAAAGAAATGGTTGTGTTGTTACCGTCTGATCTGAGCGCTGCAACAACGGACTAGACTTCCGAACAGGCTCTTGTAAGCTTTGAGCTTCGTAGATGGTACCGGATTTGGAGTCTTCCAGTTCTGGGTTCCTGATTTGCTGAGAGTCTGTCGTTGCCGTGTCCGTTGACCCAGCTAACGTCTTTAAAGAGCTTTTCAGTCCTTGTCTATCACTTGTTGATCTTTCAGCATTAGTGGACTTCTTGGCTTTGTCTTTCTTGGACTTCTTGGTTTCCTTTATCACCTTGTCAGCTTGTGGCTTGTCTTTCTTGGCCTTTCTGTACGTCCTCTCTCCACCTTTGTCCTCGTGCCGAGGATTGGACTTGGGATGGACCTGACATCTCTTAAGAGGATTCAGATTCAGCTTGACCTTTAATCTCGTATGACCTTGTGAGCTGGGCTTGGAACGTCTACTACTGTTTCTCTTGGTCAATCTTTTATCAGGCTTAAGGCTGCTTTTCTCTTCTAGAGTTTTAGACATTTTGGTTCTGCTAATTCTGTATGGCCCATCTTGCTCTATTTTGGGAACAGTGAAGCCGTGGTCCATGGATGAATCGAAAGTGAGATTTCTCTGCAGCTTAGTGTGACTTGAAATATCTCTGTAGAGAATCACATTATACGGTTTGTCCCTTCTGGATGGTGTGTAGAGCTTGTCATTTCCAGACAGGATCTCCTGGTCTTGTGTCCCGGTATGAAAATATTCATAGGTTTGAAGACAGTGCAAGCATTTAAGTGTCTGGTCGATACGTTCAGGTCCATTATCATGTGTACCACGTAAGTGATTTCCATGAATTTGCTCTGTGTCCATTCTCAGAGCTATCTGTCGCATTCCCATGGACGCCATGTCTCCTGAACCACCAACCTGTTTTCCGTTATGTCTTGAGTCTTGAGCTCTAACATCTGTGAATAAAAAAAGGTCTTAGAATGGAAGGAAACTAAAATAAATAAACTATAGCTGCAATTTCCAGAAGGTATGTTGTAGAGAAGAAATGTTGTCCCAATACTTTTGGCCACTTGTGGGTTTGTCTCCTAATACTTTTGGCCACGGGCAGGCTTGTGCCCCAATACTTTTAGCCACATGTGGGTTTGTGCCCCAATACTTTTGGCCATGTGGTGGTTTGTGTCCCAATACTTTTGGCCATGTGTGGGTTTGCGTCTCAATACTTTTGGCCACTTGTGGGTTTGTGTCCTAGTACTTTTGGCCACAAGTGTGTTTGTCTCCCAATACTTTTGCCCATGTGGTGGTTTGTGTCCCAATACTTTTGGCCATGTGTGGGTTTGCATCCCAATACTCTTGGTCACTTGCGGGTTTGTGTCCCAATACTTTTTGCCACATGTTGGTTTGTGTCCTAATACTTTTGGCCACTTGCGGGTTCGTGTCCTAATACTTTTGACCATGTATGGGTTTGTGTCTCAATACTGTTGACTTTTAATTCTTACATATAACACCTATCTCGACAAGCAGGGCGGGTACCTTTTTGAGTCTTGGTCCTAAGAAGGTTTCTTCCTTATAATGTTGAGGGATAATGTTTTTCCTTGCCACTGTTGCCCTAGGCTTGCTCAGTTTGAGATTGGGAAGAAGATAATCTAAACTTGTAAAAAGTGCTATAGAAATAAATTTAACTTTGACTTTTGACTTTGTATCAGGGGCATGCTGCCCACCTTTACCCCCACCCTCCCACCCAGAGCCGCCACTGTTAAGCTCTAATCGAAGTCGGGTCATAAGCGAGTCATGTTCATTCACCTTTGGTCCATGACTGCATGGCAGAGTTTTTCCATTGGTCAGTCCCAATGCGGTTTGACTGAATTCCCATGTGACTGGTACTCTGCAGGAAGGTCTCCCTTATGGACCCGGTTCTCAGGTTTGCTGAGCAGCAGTTGAGACATATGAAGTGGTTCGTTGAGTCTGGCACGCTGTCAGATGATGTATTCTCCTTGTCCCAGGGTCGACGGGCGTGGCCGTTGCTGTTATGTCGAGTGTAAGAGATCGAGAGAGCGTCCTTGCCTTCAGAGAGGTTCCAGTGAGCTGATGCCGGGCTGGAGAGCTGCTCTGCTCCGTTATTCCCCTGCCACGGTCTAGTCTTGCTTAGTTTCCTGTACACGACTGCAAGTATTGCAAGTGTGATTGCAACACCAACTGAAACACAACAAGGTTTACAGTCACTGAGCGAAAACCCTTTTTTATATTTTTGTAGAAGTCGACACTCACCCAGACAGGAAAAGGCAGCGGCGAGAGCAACATCTCTGACGTAGCGCTGAGGTGTGATAGGATCCTTAATAACACCTTCTACTCTAACGTGGCTTTTAGCCGGCAGACAGCTAGTCTTGGTTAGCTCCAGCACCGTCTGAACTGCAGGGTTGTCAGACCTGGCACATGCCATCCCCTGCCCGTTGTGCAACAATCTGCCTGGCGTCTGCATGAAGCTCTTAAGAAAAGACGCCAGTTCTTGAAGCTCACAGGAACAGCTCCAGAGATTCATGTCCAAGTTCAGCTTTGAGAGCCACAGGAGACGGGAGAAAGCATCGGGAGCGTTCTGCAACCTGTTCCGAGACAGATCCAGATCCCGAAGACGTGCCAGGTTGCGGAAACTGTCTCGGCCCATGTAGGCGATCAGGTTGTCCGACAAATCCAAGATCTCAAGGTTTCTCAGGTCCGATAAGGCGAAAGTACTCGAGTTTATCACGGTGAGAAGATTCCCCTCCAACAGCAGGGTCTTCAGCGCAGTGGTCTTCTGAAACCAGGAGCCGCTGATGTCTGTGAGAGCGTTATTCCTCAGATCAAGAATCTCCAGTTTATACAGCCAGGAGAAGGTCGATCCGTCCAAGGACCCGCTTGAGATGCGGTTACGGTCCAGCAGGAGCGTCTGGAGGACTGGGAGTTTTTGGAACGCGTTACTTATGATGGTCGAGATGATGTTGTTACTCAGCGCCAAGACGCTCATGTTGGAGAAATCTGAAAATGCAGCGCTGTGCACAGCTTCGATCTGTCCGTCACTGAGCAGCAAGGCTTTGGTCGAGTCTGGAACCTCTGGAGAAACCAGGAATGAAGCACGTTAAGTGACCTTACCCTGTTTAACAACATTTATTTAATTGTTGCCAAAAAAGAATATTGCATATGATGTTAGATATAATGCTATACTCAAAGCCCCGGTAAAATGGTTTACATTCCCTCCTCATTTCTTTTAATTGCAGGGGACTACTGATTCTTTTGATGTTGTTTTTTGGGTTTCTTGGGTCTGCTAAAGGACTATGTAATATGGAAGAATGCTGTTTCACCAGTGGACGTGACACACATCTGTGGTGGGACTGCAGGGGTCTAATGGTTAAGCTACTGGACTATGGACCAGAAGCTCATGGGTTCAAATCCCACTCTGCCACTGTTGGGTCCTTGAAAGGCCCTTCACCAAGGATTGCTTGGAATCTAAGAACATGGCAGAAAGCTTATTATGCTGTTTTGGACTACCAAACATGGACAAGGACTGGAGATACTGTTGTGCCCCTTAAACATATGCCAACATTTAATATTAAAATAAGTGTGAATTCCATAGTTTTTTATCACCTATGATGCTTGAGAGGTTGTGACAGATGATGGCATCTTCAGAGCACACGACACAGGAGGCTGGACAAGGTGAAGAAGGCATCTGACCTCGAGTTACTGATACCATCAGCATTAGGAGAACGCCTGAGGAGGACAGTTAGCATCATCGCCAAACCCAGACTAATTACAAACACCATTTAGACATCTTAACAATTAAGATATTTGATCCTTTTTTGTCTGTACATTGGTGTGAAAAAGTATTTGCCCCCTTGATTTCACACTTGTTTCAGAACATCAAACAATTTTAAATGTTAGTCAAAGACACCACAAGTAAACACAAAATGCAGTTTTTAAATGAAGGTGTTTATTATTAAGGCAGAAAAAAAATCCAAACCTACATGGCCCTGTGTGAAAAAGTGTTTGCCCCCTAAACCTAATAACCGGTTGGGCCGCCCTTAACAGCAACAACTGCAACCAAGCGTTTGTGATAACCTGCACTGTGGAGGAATTTTGGCCACTCATCTTTGTAGAATTGTTGTTATTCAGCCACACTGGAGGGTTTTCCAGCATGAACGGCTTTTTAAGGTCATGCCACAGCATCTCAATAGGATCCAGGTCAGGACTCTGACTAGGCCACTCCAAAGTCTTCATTTTGTTTTTCTTCAGCCATTCAGAGCTGGACTTGCTGGTGTGTTTTAATTCTTTGTCCTGCTGCAGAACCCAAGTTCGTTTCAGCTTGAGGTCACCAACAGATGGCCGGACATTCTCCTTCAGGATTTTTTGGTAGCAGCAGAATTCATAGTTCCATTTATTACAGCAAGTCTTCCAGGTCCTGCAGCAGCAAAACAGCCCCAGACCATCACACTACCACCACCATATTTTACTGCTGCTATAATGTTCTATTTCTGAAATGCTGTGTTACTTTTACGCCAGATCTAATGGGACACACACCTTCCAAAGAGTTCCACTTTTGTCTCGTCAGTCCACAGAATGTTTTCCCAAAAGTCTTGGGGATCATCAAGATGTGTTCTGGAAAAATTGAGACGAGCTTTAATGTTCTTTTTGCTCAGCAGTGGTTTTCGTCTTGGAACTCTGCCATGCAGGGCATTTTTGCCCAGTCTCTTTCTTATGGTGGAGGCATGAACACTGAGGTTAACTGAGGCGAGTGATGCCTGGGCAGTTTCTTTGGATGTTGTTGTGGGCTCTTTTGTGGACCTCTTGATGAGTCATTGCTGTGCTCTTGGGGTAATTTTGGTCGGCCGGCCACTCCTGGGAAGGTTCACCACTGTTCCATGTCTTCACCATTTGTGGATAATGGCTCTCACTGTGGTTTGCTGGAGTCCAAAAGCTTTAGAAATGGCTTTATAACCCTTTCCAGACTGATAGATCTCAATGACTTTCTTTCTGAATTGTTCCTGAATTTCTTTGGATCTCGGCATGATGTGTAGCTTTTAAGGATGTTTTGGTGAACTTCACTTTGTCAGGCAGGTCCTATTTAAGTGATGTCCTGATTGAGAACAGGTGTGGCAATAATCAGGCCTGGGTGTGGCTAGAGACAGTGAACTCAGGTGTGATGTTTGGATTTTTTTTCTCCCTTAATAATAAACACCTTCATTTAAAAACTGCAATTTGTGTTTACTTTTGTTGTCTTTGACTAATATTTAAATTGGTTTGACGTTCTGAAACACTTAAGTATGACAAACATGCAAAAAAATTGGAAATCAGAAAGGGGGCAAACACTTTTTCACACCGCTGTATGTGTTAATTAGCTCAGAGGTGAGGAGTACTTACTTCTCATGGTTTGTCAGTGAATGGATGGCATGGTAGCAGATTTGGACTTAAATACACCCCGTTCTGGAAACTCATCCACTAAGTCATCGTGAACGTCTCACGTTGCACAGTGTTTGCTTTTGTTTGGGGCGTCTCCGTCTGTGCTGTGCCCTTGTTACTCAGGCGACACTTGATGAAGAAGAAAATGAAGGAACGGTGATAAAACATGCATGATGCTACACCTGCTTCCTTCCTCGTGCCCAGTCTGCATCTCTAGGCCATGGTACGTCCAGTGATGTTAGCTGAAAACCTTTCATTGATCCAAACAACAAAGAAAACACGGGTTCTCATCCTGTAAGATAATGCCCAATCACATCAAACCTCCGGCCGACCTGAGGCACATCACGATAAAGACCTACCTTTAACCTACCTCTCAAAATGAACCTCCGATCCCCATAATGCCAGTTAATGCCATGCTCAGAATCATTTACAGTCCTTTTTCTCTCTGGCGTCTGTGTGAAGACAAACTGGCTTTATGGGCTGACTCCACCATGTAGGGTAGGGTTACTGTAGAGCGAGCATGCGCTTTACCCGAGTGATACCTGATCCTACAGCTAGTGCCTGTAGAGCAAACTCACTTCATCAGCTCCATATTCTCACTGGAACAAACCATTTCTTCCAAAAAAGATCTGTTATACTGATGGGTCTGAGCACAATCCCCGTCTCCACTGTATGATGGTCCATCCCAGATGCCTCCAAGTCCAGAGAGGTCGAATCCACTTCTGAACATGGTCATAACATAAGGCTTCCTTTTAGCACAGTAACGTTTTAAGTGGTATCTGTGAATGTAACTCTGTATTGAAGAGCTGGATAAAGGTTTGATAAAGGAATTCCTTCCTGGTAGCTGGTTCCATCAGCTATTGATGAATGACGGTTCTTGATGCAGTGCCGTCTGAGGGAGCGGAGATCACCCCTCTTCAGTTTAGGCTTGTGCTCTTATCCTTTATACACTGAAATTCCTCCAGATTCTGAATGGTTTAATGATATTATGCTCTGTAGAGGGAGAAATATATAAATCCCTTTCAGATTTTCTTTGAGGAACATTGTTTTAAACATCTCAAACATTTTCTCACACATTTGTTGATAAACTGGAGATCCTCTGATCATCTTTACTCCTCAGAGACTCAGCCTTCCATGGAAACTGCTTTTGTGTCACATCATTTAGTTTTTTTTTTTTAATCTCATTACTAGCTCTAAATTGCCTCGTCCAAACTTTTTTTGGAATGTGTTTAGGCCTGAAATGCAGGAATGGATGTTTATTAACAAATGAAATGAAGTTGACCAGAAAAAACTTCAAATACCCTGGGTTCATACTGTCTGCAATGAAATAAAAGTCAAAGGAAATTTAAGGAACACTGCATACACACACACACACACACACATATATATATTGAAAAAATAATGCAAAAAAATAAATTAATTAATTCAAAAAATAAATATATATATTTATGTG
>JAJAGP010001844.1:142500-154198 GCA_025084515.1 Ancistrus triradiatus | reverse complement strand
CAAGTTATCGCAAACGCTTGGTTGCAGTTGTTGCTGCTAAGGGTGGCCCAACCAGTTATTAGGCTTAGGGGGCAATCACTTTTTCACACAGGGCCATGTAGGTTTTGTAGATTTTTTTGTAGAACCCAAAAGAGCCAAAAGGTTTATTTTAGGTTACCGTGCTTAAGGTTATGGTGTAGGTGTAGACAGTAATATTAAGCTACAATAATATTATGTCAATGGAAAGTCAGTTATGTCAATTATAGAAAGTCAGGTGTCATAATGTATTTTAAATGATGACTTGTGTTCCAATTGTATTTTAAGTAATTTTCCATAAGTTCATGTGTAATTGTAGTGATTATATATTTATATATATATACATGTATATGTATGTGTGTGTGTGTGTGTGTGTGTGTGTGTGTGTATGTGTGTGTGTGTGTGTGTGTGTGTGTGTGTATATATATATATATATATATACATACATATGCGTCCATGTCCATGATTTCGGTCCTGTCTCCCATTATTCTGACCTGTCTGCCTAGACTTCATAGTCTTCATAGCAATGACAGATTTACTCCATTTCCAGAACACACACACACACACACACACACAAGCATTCTAGACTGTAATTGTATAGATCTGTTCAAATGTACTTTACATATTTAAAATGATGCTTGGAATTAGAACACAAGTAATTATTTAGAATGTATTATGAGCTGTTTCTATTAATGAATTGGGTTACAGGTCTGAAGTCAGTGGTGTCTTAATTCACATTAATCAAAATGATTTGTAAGTAGCTCTTCTGTGCAATCACTCGCTCTGCATTGCAAATCGTAATGCCAATCAAAGTGTTTATAAATCAGCCTAGGTGTTTATGAAAAATTAAAAGGTAACCTTCTTAATTTCAAATCTGCAAAACCACATTTCAAATCACACATCAGATTCCTGGTGAACAGTCAATACATTTAATTAGGTGTAATTCAGACATGTACCTGAAGCATATCCTACTTATATTCCCTTTCCTTAAATTCACCTGATCATGTAGGAACACATAAGCAGTCATCCATGTCTTCCTGTTTCACTTCTATAAATTTGAGATGATCAAATAGATATCTTCCCTCTGTTATTCATCAACATTGGGAAGATTAATTAGTTGAAAAAGAGAAAAAAAATCAAATCAGACAATGCCTCTAGACAAAAAGCTACATTGAAAATGTCCTTTTAAATGTCCAATTAAGGTGTGTCAAAAGCTGTAATGAAGCTACCTGGAAGAGGATGCGGGTGTATTCAGAGAAACAAAAGTGGAGCTTTTTGACAACAAGCAGTCAAGGTGTTTGACATAAACAGTAGGATAGTTATACAGATAATAACATAATCCTCATTAGACAGTGTAGTGGAAGATAGGTGATGATGTGGAGCTACTGTATTTTAGCTCAAAGGCCACCAGAAATCTTGTTATGGTACCTGACATCTTGATCTCCTTGAAGTACCTGTACCAACAAATGGTTTAATAGTACTATGAAAATTACTACTATTATTAGTAGTAGTACTGTAATAATACTGTAAAATTGTCAGGACCACGTTTACATCTTAACCTTTATCAGTTCCCATAGGTACCGTATTTTTCGGACCATAAGGCGCACTTAAAATTCTTTAACTTTCTCAAAAATCGACAGTGCGCCTTAAAATGCGGTGCGTCTAATGTATGAATTAATTCTGGTTGTGCTTTCTGACCTAGAACCGATTGTAGATGGTACACGGCGCTCATAAATCTGTCAAAATGTTTTAGCACGGCTTGGTAAGTTACGAAGCTTACGGCCACCGTAGTGTGCAGCATAGTGGAGTAATACGGTATGTGCTTCAGCATTAGGGTACGTGCATTCATTCATTCATTTTCGAAAGCGGATTTCAAACTCAGCGCTATCAGTCACGCAGTACAACATGGACATAGAGCAGCTGCGAGAGAATTCAACATTAACGAATCAATGGTACGGAAGTGGAGGAAGCAAGAAGACGCCCTGCACCAGGTAAAGACCAAACTGAGCTTCCGACGGAACCTAAGAGCTTTGTTTCATTTCATGCGCCTTATAACCCGCTGCGCTTTATGTATGAAAATAGATCCGTTAGCAGTCGATCATTGACATCGCGCCTTATAATCGTGCTTTATATCCCGGAAAATACGGTAATAGTAATATGGCTGGTTGGAATGACAGCTTGAACCCATAATACTAACTTCTTTCTATCATTGTTTCATGTAGCAAGTAAGGAATGTGAACCGTAATATGCTTTAGATATAAGAAGTCCATACTTATGAAATATTTTTAATGAATGAGTTTAAATCTTTTTTTTATTTTTTTTTTATTTACTGAATGGTTTGACCCATTCTAAAATGTAACATCCCACTCTTCTGTTGTATGTACCTCATATTCAAATTGTTCATTCTTGAGTAGATAACAAAAATGGTCTTAACACCAAATACATTTTATGTGCATTTTTTTGTACACCATTGATGCCTGACTCTCATTAGTGCTGATCTGCTAAAAGACCAGACAAGTTACATCAGTCTAGACAGACTTCCTGCCATTTTTTCTCCAGCTATCCACATGTTATTTAGAGCAGTCCTTGTGAAGTTAGAGGGAGGCATGTGTGGAAAAGGACACAAATTGGTATAAAGCCGGCTGGACAGACGAACAGAGGATAAGGGAGTGGACATGATTATGATATAATGTTATGTCCCATTATTGTCCCAAGCCTGGCATGCTACATGCCGTACTACAAACACAAAACCACAACATAGTGGGGCCATACTGAAAAAAGTCTAGAGGCGATCTAAGAAAGTTCTCCTCTTTCATTTGAGTGAGAGAAAGACAAAATAGCAATGTACTGGTAATTATTTTTTGCCCAATAAACCTTAATTTGGGAACTTCATATCTTTTACCTTATTTCTTTTGTCCATGTTATTTTATTGTATTTTTCATAATTAGTAAACCTTGTTGATTCTCAGTGTTTACCTTTCTTTCTTTCTATCTTTCCTTGTTTTAAAAACACTAGATTTACTTATTTATAGGACCGATATATGCTATCTATATATAGACATTTGATGGAACATGGTGTGTAGCACCAAGGTGTAAAATAGTTAATTCCTCAGTAATTGAGCCATGGTTGCTCCTGCTCATAAGTGTGACTTTTCAGAACATTACACAGAGTCTGCCCCTGGCTTCATAGCAAGGGGGAATATTATTCCTGCTGTGCATATGCTGAAATGTGGTATTGATTTTTTGTGTGTGTGTGTGTGTGTGTGTGTGTGTGTGTGTGTGTGTGTTTACTGAGCTGCCAGCTGTCATAGCCTCTAGGCAGCCTCCTGCAGGTAGGATGACCTGAACGCCAGAGCAACTACTCCATCTGGCACACACACACAATCACAAAAACTCATGAAGACAATTGGGCTTATGGCTGAGACTCTCCATAGGCTCTTGTTAGATAGTGTGGTTAGTCTGGCCCGCACTCTCACTAGGGTCACAGAAATGCGCTCTGGCAGGCCTTCGTCATGCTTCCGTCATCACCATACGCTCTCCCATGGCACACTTCATGGTTGTACATATGTGATCGGGTAATCACGTACGTTTGTGCTGTTCTTTAGCTTTGCTTTG
This sequence comes from Ancistrus triradiatus, assembly GCA_025084515.1. Taxonomy (NCBI): domain Eukaryota; kingdom Metazoa; phylum Chordata; class Actinopteri; order Siluriformes; family Loricariidae; genus Ancistrus; species Ancistrus triradiatus. The sequence continues at coordinate 150,569 of JAJAGP010001844.1, read as the reverse complement.
TGCGCGCTGACACACAGCTGTCTCCATAAAAATCTCCTTACGTGCAGCACGAGATGCCGAAAATCAGTGCATCACATCATCAGTACATTTATTATAAGGCTTATTATGGCCTCAAAGTGAAACAAAAAAGTCACATAGTAAGTACAAGCATGAAGTCCGCTGTGCAGCACGAGAAGCTCAAACAGTGCATAATCAATGCACCTTAGTAAGGCGTATTAGGGCTGTGTGTCAGCGCCAAAAAAGTGAAACAAAAAAGCCATGTATAAGTGTCGAGTTCGCTGTCCGCTGTGAGAACGAAAAGCCGAAAATCAGTGCATCACATCATCAGTACATTTATTATAAGGCGTATTAGGGCTGTGTGTCAACGCGCATAAAACAAAACCAAAGAGAGAGACAAATGTATGTGATTACCCGATCACATATGTACAACAATGAAGTGTGCTGTGTGAGCGTGTATTGTGATGACAAAAGCTTGCCGGAGCACGATTTGCGATCACACTACGAATGTACCGTGCGCGAGTCCAGCGAGTCACGCTCTGGCCCACCTATTTCAAGCGATTGGGAGCACTCACACTAGTACCAAATGCGCCCGAACGCGGTTCGAATTGCCTAGTGTGAATACACCCTTACTCTGGGTCCCATGAATACCATTACTATGTGTTTGTGCATTGATGTACAATTGTGGGATATTCTACACTATGTGTATATACACTGTGTGTATGTTATGTATTTACTTATATAATTTGTTAATTGTCTCAAAAAACATGTTGTCTCAAAGATGCTTTACCAAAGTATACGGAGGCAAGGAAAAGGTTCAATGAGACCAAATATTTAAACAGATGAATGAAGACACAGGATACAGTGTGATGATCACGGTAGACATCATATCCATTAGCTTTGGCCCAGTTATGGACCCAGTTTGGCATCCCGACCCCGCAGAGCTGCCCAGTCCCCTGCCCAGGTTCAAGCTGGCGTTGGTGCTTCCCCCTAACCCTAAGGGACCAACTTTTAACCCTCCTATACGTCCCAGTCTCCCCAAGATGGAGGGTTTTCACCACTATGGGCATAAGCAAACTGCCAGGACCTCATGGGGGATTCTCTTGCCCTCTGGTGAGTTCAAGCTCCACCCATGGGCCCGTCCAGATGAACCTCTTGATATTTTTAAGCCAGTTGAGCGGATTCCTGTGCCTTGGTGGGATTTGCCAACCACCATACATGGGTAGTTTGCGCCACCTGGGCCCGTCGCACCGCCTAGCTCCGTACCTGATCCCTCCACGCCTCCTGGTTTTGTACCTGAGCCCATCGGTGCCGCCTGGTTTCGTACCTGAGCTTTCTGCGCTGCCTAGCTGCGTGCCTGGGTCATTTGCGCCGACCCCTGCGCCACAGTCTTTCGCGCCGACCCCTGCATCACGGTCATTCGCGCTGACCCTTGTGCCACAGTTGCTCCCATGACCCCTGCGCCCTTGGCCCGCTCTGTCTCGTGGCATTCCTTGCTGGAGACCTCACCTGTCTCTCACGTGCTGTACCCCCCTGGTTCCAAGTGGTGTTAGGGCTAATGGTAGACTGGGCCCACCAATGGGCTCAGTCGTTGTACGGATCAGGAGTCCAGAGGTGAAAGAGAGGGCGTAGGAAATAGTGTAGGGACAGACCTCGCCTTTGCTCCCGTGCACCTGGTTTCGGCCTCTCCGTCGCCCTCCGCGTCGTCCGCCTGCTGCGGCTGCACAAGCTCCACGTGTTCGCCCCACTGCTACCACTTCTCTACTGGGCATATCAGCCCCTTAACTGAGCGGTAGACATCACGTCCTGCTCACGCTTCCATTGTCTGAGGAACATTGTGTTGCGTTCAGCCCCGTTCCTCGCTTTTGCGCGTCCATCTCACTCTCTATTTCGTACGGAATACTGTAAATCACCTCGCTCAGCTTTGGGGATAGTAGGGAATCCCCAAATCACGTATAGCACGCCCCGCTCTCTCTCTGTCTCTCTGAGCTGCCCTTTTGCTCTGTATTTAAGAGCGTTTTTTTTATATATATATTTTTCCCTGGTCCACCATCAGCATGTTCATTTCGGGACTTATGTTTTCCCCTTCTTTATGTAATAACTTTGCATACATTTAATTTGTTTGAGTCTGCTCTGTGTGGCACGTTTGTCAGCCATTTTTCATCGCTTTTTTATCAGGTTTACCCTGTGCATGAGATTCCCAGAAGTTGAATCTGTTCATCTGGACATTAGGTTTTGTGGGAGAAACGTATTGTCACTCATCTAAGTGACTTCTTCAGTCTCAGCTAGTTGGAAAACTTCCCCAAACTTATATACAGCACCTTTGCACAACGACTGATACTAGCACCATTACATAACAATGGGACCGGTCATTAGTTTAATGTGCAGATTATCATACTCATTAATGACAATGGCCACGTGTGCCATTCACACAGGATTGGGGAAGGGCTGCGATAGCGGCGTTGTAAGATGGTGAGAAATGTACTCTGAGGCCCCCTCCTCGGTTCAGGGATGGACGTTCCATTTTTACAAAAATGGCTTCTTTCACTCTGTGTTCAAACCATTGTTTCTCCCTATCAAGGATCTGCACGTCTTCAACCTTGAAAGAGTGGCCACTGGCCTGTAGGTGGGTGTAAACCGCAGAGTCCTGACCTGATGAGGTAGCTCTTCTATGCTGTGCCATCCGTTTCGCCAGTGGCTGTTTGGTTTCCCCAATGTACAATTCCTGGCAATCCTCCCGGCACTTAACAGCGTACACTACATTACTCTGCCATGATGGTGTGCATGGCAGGGTTGCAAGGAGAAAGCCATTTTGCTAAAGATCATGGGGACAAGCCAGAAGGCTATTGGAAGAATGTTTTGTGGATGAATAAGAACAGAACATTTTGGTTTAAAAGAAAAGCGTTATGTTTGGAGAAAGGAAAACACTGCCTTCCAGCATAAGAACCTTATCCCATCTGTGAAACATGGTGGTAGTAGTATCATAGTTTGGGCCTGTTTTGCTGCATCTGGGCCAGGATGGCTTGCCATCATTGATGGAACAATGAATAACATCAGAGAATTCTAAAGGAAAATGACAGGACATCTGTCCGTGAACTGAATCTCAAGAGAACGTGGGTCATGCAGCAAGACAACGACTCTAAGCACACAAGTCGTTCTACCAAAGAATGGTTAAAGAAGAATAAAGTTAATGTTTTGGAATGGCCAAATCATATGTCAGGTTCACATACTTTTGCCACTCACTAATATGTCATATTGGATCATTTTCCTCAATAAATAAATGACCAAGTATAATATTTTTGTCTCATTTGTTTAACTGGGTTCTCTTTATCTACTTTTAGGACTTGTATGAAAATCTGATGATGTTTTAGGTCATATTTATGCAGAAATATAGAAAATATAGAGAACTTTCAAGCACCACTGTAATGGTGGTGGTTATGGCATGGGTAACCCAGGACCAGAGAGGTGTGGAGAGCATTGCTAATATGGAAGGAGATGTTTTCCTGATGATTACCAGAGTAAGAGATGTCTTGTGGGTTACCTGGGCTAGAGGCTTCATGTCCGGGGCATAAGCAGTTACAGGCTTCTTCAGGGGCTAAAGCTTATATCCGGCTTGGACATCAAGATGACAATACAATAGGTTATCTTTGACAACAAAGTTGACAAGGGTGAGCAGAAGGAGGAGTGGTGGTGGCCTGGACGTATAAACAAGACTTGGAGGAAGGTGGGATAGAACTGTGTTCTGAGCTTGTTAGTACTCCCACCACTACAGACGAGCAGTGGGCAAGGAAATGACTGGGCTGGCAACAGTATAGGTACTCCCCTGCTAGAATTTGGCGGAGCTGCTCAGCAGGTGTTAGTTGAGCCAGTTGCATGGGTTGAGCAGACGGCTTTTCAGTATCACCACAAAGGGTTCCCAGTTGGACAGAGTAGTGTTGGACAGCTCTAGCAGGACAGGCTGCAGGTGGTGGGGCGAGCCGCATTCTCCTGACATCACTCTTGGAAGTCTTGACTGGAGAAAGCTTGATGTAAGTGGTTTAAGTTTCCCTGTGAGGGGAACCCGGCTCAAACTGAGAACCCATTTTCATTTGGGTGAGAACATACAACAAACTGAGGATTTTAATACCTGACTAAATTATAACTAATTATAGTTAGTCAATTGTTTTACAGTGCCATGTTATGCCCTAAGCATAGGTACTGACAAGTTAGTAAAAGCTGCTTTCACACCAAACAGTTCTTAAGAATAATTTGGGAGAAACTATCACCAGTGAACTACTTTCATTCCAGGGCTTTTCTTGGTTTGCATTGGCACCACCAGTGGGGATACTGTGTGATGCTGAAGTGATGTAAGCCACACACATGTTGCTTACATGACTTATATTTTATTGTACCTTCACTGTCACATATAGGTTCAGTAAAGCCTAGACTTCACTATCGGGTCATTTGTCTGCGTTTTTTTTTTTTCTTCTTCTTCATTTTAAGCATGAAGATCTGTTGTTTATACGGCTGCCGGTGTGCAAGTATTAGGGCTCAACAATTAACTGACATTCAGAACTGACATGATCTTGCCTATGGCGGTTATTTAGATTTTTTATTTTTTTTATAATGTTAATACTTAAAAAAAAATGTTTTAATATGATCCCCACTATGTGTTCATGTTTTGTCCACTTAAAAAAATACTACTGCGTATGTAGTCACATGACTCCACCCTTTCCAGTCAGCAACATAGAAGCAACAAGGAGGAGAAACTCAAACACAGAGCAGTTTATACCAAAGGTTGTGCACTCATTCTTTAAACAATTCCCACTTCTAAGAGTTGAGCATATTTACTAGAGATGCACCGATATTGAATTTCTCAGGCTTATGCGATAAGCAGTGTTTAGCACATGATTGTAGCTGATACCGATGTTAAGAACTGATCATTTAACCTTTCTGGATTTAAAACGTTCACATTATAATCCATATATGAACTGTTGCTAAAAACTGGATCAGTAATTCATTTTAGCAATAAAAAAAATGATAATAAGCAATAAAACGGGTAAATCAGACAAGCTGCAGTTCGCTCAAAGGAAAATTGGTTTAAATTTCGTTTTATTTTCTAACTGTCCTGTAAAAAGGTAACTGTATATACAGTGGGGCAAAAAAGTAGTTAGTCAGCCATTGATTGTGCAAGTTCTCCTACTTAGAAGATGAAAGAGGTCTGTAATTTTCATCATAGGTACACTTCAACTATGAGAGACAAAATGAGGGGGGAAAAAAATCCAGGAAATCACATTGTAGGATTTTTAAAGAATTTAATTGTAAATCATGGTGGAAAAAATAACTATTTGGTCAAAAGTTCAACTCAATACTTTGTAACATAACCTTTGTTGGCAATGACAGAGGTCAAACGTTTCCTGTAAGTCTTCACCAGGGTCTGTCACTGGGCAAACTCCCTCCACACATTTTCTATGGTGCTGAGGTCTGGAGACTGGCTAGGCCACTCCAGGACCTTGAAAATGCTTTTTACGGAGCCACTCCTTCATTGCCTGAGCGGTGTGTTTGGGATCATTGTCATGCTGGAAGACCCAGCCACGTTCCATCTTCAATGCTCTCACTGATGGGAGGATTTTTTTTGGCTTAAAATCTCACGATACATGGCCCCATTCATTCTTCCCTTAACACGGATCAGTCGTCCAGTCCCCTTTGCAGAAAAAAACAGCCCCAAAGCATGATGTTTCCACCCCCATGCTTCACAGTAGGTATGGTGTTCTTGGGATGCAACTCAGCATTCTTCTTCCTCCAAACACAACGAGTTGAGTTTTTACCAAAAAGTTCTATTTTCGTTTCATCTGACCACATGATATTCTCCCAATCCTCTTCTGGATCATCCACATGCTCTCTGGCAATGGACATGTACTGTCTGGCTTAAGCAGGGCGACACGCCTGGCACTGCAGGATCTGAGTCCCTTTCGGCATAGTGTGTTATTGATGGTTGGCTTTTGTTACTTTGGTCCCAGCTCTCTGCAGGTCATTCATCAGGTCCCTCCGTGTAGTTCTGGGATTTTGCTCACCGTTCTCATGATCATTTTGACCCCGCAGGATGAGATATTGCGTGGAGCCCCAGATCGAGAGGAGATTATCAATGGTCTTGTCTGTTATGGAGTCTGACTGTTTGAGGCTGTGGACAGGTGTCTTTTATACAGATAATGAGGTCAAACAGGTGCCATTAATACAGGTAATGAGTGGAGGACAGAAGAGCTTCTTAAAGAAGAAGTTACAGGTGTGTGAGAGCCATACATCTTGGTTGTTTGTGGGTGACCAAATACTTATTTTCAACCATGATTTACAATAAAATTCTTTAAAAAATCCTACAATGTGATTTCCTGGATTTTTTTTTTTATTTTGTCTCTCATAGTTGAAGTGTACCTATGATGAACATTACAGACCTCTCTCATCTTTCTAAGTAGAGAGAACTTGCACAATCAGTGGCTGACTAATACTTTTTTTTGCCCCACTGTATAACTACAAACTCATCAGATATTTTTGCTTTTGAGTAACATCCAAAAGAAAAACAAAAATATTCATATGTAAATATATAATAAATATTTTTTATAATATCAGATACACTTCTAATATTGGACCGATGCGGATACCAGAAAAAAATCCATGTATCGGCAAATCATATATTGGCTGCCAATATAATCACCATTACTAATATTTACTATACAAACCTTGTCAGAGAAAAACAAACAAACAAAGAAAACAAACTAATCAAGGTAAAGTGTTCAATTACCGTATTTTCCGGGCTATAAAGCGCACCGGGTTATAAGGCGCGATGTCAATGATCGGCTGCTAACGGGTCTATTTTCATACATAAAGCGCACCGGGTTATAAGGCGCATGAAATGAAACAAAACTCTAAGTTCCGTCGGAACCTCAGTTTGGTCTTTACCTGGCGCAGGGCGTCTTCTTGCTTCCTTCGCTTCCGTACCATTGATTCGTTAATGTTGAATTCTCTCGCAGCTGCTCTATGTCCATGTTGTACTGCGTGACTGATAGCGTTGTGTTTGAAATCCGCTTCGAAAATGAATGAATGAATGCACGTACCCTAATGCTGAAGCACATACCGTATTACTCCGAGATGCTGCGTACTACGTTTGCCATAAGCTTCGTAACTTACCAAGACCGTGCTAAAACATTTTGACAGATTTATGAGCGCCGTGTACCATCTACAATCGGTTGTAGGTCAGAAGGCTCAACCAGAATTAATTCATACATTAGGCACACCGCATTTTAAGGCGCACTGTCGATTTTTGAGAAAATTAAAGGATTTTAAGTGCGCCTTATGGTCCGAAAAAAACGGTAATTGTGGTATTGCCCAGCATTAACAAGTATTTTTAAAGATTATGCTTGAGCTCAACACAGACGCTTGAGTATGGACTAATCAGTACACAGTTGCGTCACTACATATGGACCAATCACTCAGTGTTTCTAGTGCTGAGAAAAGACCCTACCTTGATGTAGGAGCTCAAACAGTCCATATACACAGCATTCTAACAGTTACAATCGTCCCCAGGTCCTACAGAGTGAACACATGACAAAGAGGGCACAGTAGTATGAGACTGGTGTGAAAGCGCCTGATTTGAGATTTGGAATCTGTACACTGTCTCAAAACATTTTCCTGCAGGCATATATATATATGAATGCAGACTGAACAGGAGTTTGAGGATCCATGTGTAGAAGTTTTATTAATAAAGCTGATCCAGCTGGACAGTTCCAAAACACAGTATCAGTAAACATAGTCTATCATGTAATCGTTATAGCAGATGGTGGGTACACATTCATACAGATCGTAGACAGATCGGTGTACATAATAGCGAAAAGATGCTGATTAGTATGCAGATGAAGTAGCCCTGTGATGTGCTGGATTGGTTATTACTGGCGTGGAGGTTACAGACTAGGTGTCGAGGGTAAATTACGCAACATAAATGTAAAAAAAAAGGGTAATTATCTGAAACCTTAAACTTTATGAATTAAATTTCAAGTAGTCTATCATGTTAACAATGTCATAACATTCACCATGTTGCCTTG